>NDFZ01004716.1:105847-136282 GCA_002192655.3 Mamestra configurata | reverse complement strand
ACGTATATTGTACACCCGCACCCACACCGGTATTGTGAGTGTGCATCATAGAGGGGATGATTCCTGCACTGCTCATGTGAACAACTGGACTGCGAGATCCCCCGTATGAATAACATAAAAATACTTTTATGTCTTTTCAATGTAAAAATACATCCCCGTATTTTTTTTAATTAAAATTTTGATTTTTTTTTTGTATATCCTTTCATATTAAAAATTGTGCAAAATTCCAGGCCATTGATTCAATCGTTTATTTATTGTTCAGGCACTTCAACGAATTACCCACTAAAACATACATAAACATCAATCACATTTAGTTTTGGGAAGGATAGTAAATTCGTCACTTTCAGAAGTGCACAGCACTGTCAAAGAACTTAATGAAGACCGATGGGGTCATGAAAAACGATGGCCTCCGACTTGTTGAGGGCCACCTCCAGGCCGAGGCGCCGTATGCGGCTCACCACCTGTGAGACCGCAGCCGTCGCCAGCAACGCTGCCTCCCTGTGCGAGCTCCCCCGGGCAGTGACCAGTGTGTCGTCAGCGTAACACACCAGCTGCACTCCCGGCCGGAGCTCGCCCCTCAGCACCCAGTCGTACCCGATGTTCCACAGGAGCGGGCCCAAGACCGAACCCTGCGGAACACCGCACGACATGGGGCGCTGGTATCTGCCATCACGTCCCAGATAGGTGACACACCTTTCCGCCAAATAAGCCCCGACGACGCGGCGGAGGTAGGGAGGCACTCGATGATAACGCAGTGCCTCCCGAATACAACTCCAGGGCAGGGTGTTGAAGGCGTTGGAGATGTCCAAGGACACCGCCAACAACACACCGCCCCGCGACACTGCTTCCTCCGCCAGGACTCTCACTCGCGATATCGCCGTCACAGTGGAGCGCCCTTGCCGAAAGCCGTACTGGCATTCGGCCAGGTCCGGCCCCTCTCCGCACAAGTGGCTGACGAGGCGGGCTGAGACTATCCGCTCAAACAGCTTTCCCACCTCGTCGAGCAGCACTATGGGCCGGTACGCGGACGGCGAGTCCGCAGGGCGCCCCGCTTTCCTGAGCAGGACCAGACGACCAGATTTCCACTGAGCGGGAAACTGGCCCTGCTCAAGGCACGCCGAGTAGAGTCCTCTCAGTCGGGGCTCCAGCTCCTTCAGAGCGAGTGCTAACGCGCAGCCGTGAATCCCGTCGGGCCCCGGGGCAGTGTTCTTCGCCCGGAGCCGTGTCACGGCCGCCCTCAACTCTGGTTGTGTCACCTCTGGGACGCTGGCGTCCTCTTCGGGCTCTGCGGCTGTGGGCAGAGCCATCGGCGGCGGAGCGTGCTCCGCTCGTGCCGGGAAGAGGGCTGCGACCACGTCCTCCAGCAGCTCGGGTTGGAGACTCTCCGTAAGCGGGGGCGCCCATGGTCCGAGTTTGCCTCGGACCGAGCGATAAGGACGCCCCCACGGATCCCCGTTTAGAGTCTCCAACATCTCCTCCCTGGCTCGCGTCTTCGCCTCGCCGATGGCCAGCCACAGAGCCTTCTTAGCCGCGCGGTACACCTCATACCGCGCGGCTTCTTCGTCAGGGACCCGACGACGTCTTCTCCGGTATCGGGTGTACTGGCGCCTGACCTCCACGCACGAGTCGCGCAACTGCGCGATCTCGGCGGACCACCAGTACACCTGGCGCCTTCTGGGTTGTGTGCGAACCCGGGGCATTGACGCGTCGCAAATTTGCGTCATCGCCCCGTGGAACCACTGCGCCTCCTCTTCGACGTCGACGGGTCCGGTCGTTGCCGACTCCCGGATCCAGGCCTGCACAATAGCAGCCTCCTCGAGTAGCTCCCTGTCGAGGCGCTTTCGCGCCCAACGCGGACCGTCCGTTCGCGGGGCCGTTGGATTGCGGCCGCCCGCGGTCTGGGGGGAGACGTTGAAACGGATATATCTGTGATCCGACAACGTCTCCACCTCCACGGCGACACGCCAATCGCGGACACGGCTTGCGACAGCGGGGCTAGCGAACGAAACGTCCACTATAGAACCACCCCGCTGTCGCACGCACGTGTAGACCGAGCCCCGATTCAGGACGGTCAAGCCGGTCGTGACCGCCCACTCCTCCAACGCCTCGCCCTTGACATCGGTGACCGGGGATCCCCACGCCGCAGACTTGGCGTTGAGATCCCCGAGCAGCAGCACCGGGCGAGGGTGGTACCGGTTCACGACGGCACCCAACTCGACAAGGAAGCTCTCGAAGTCGGCGAGGCTCTTGTTGGGCGAGAAATACGCCCCAACAATGCCAACGCCGTCCGCGAGGGCGGCCACCCAGCCGTGACCTCGGGACGGGTCGACAAGAGCCCCGCCGATGATGGCCACCGAGCCGTCCAGGTCACCCACCCAATCATCTCGGGGGGGGACGTAATACGGCTCGGCGACCACAGCCACATGGATCGACCACTCTGCCATGCTCTGGAGTAAGAGATCCTGAGCCCTGGCAGAGTGGTTGATATTGCCCTGGAGGAAATGGAATTGTGCCATTACGCACAATCCATTCCCTCGGCACCATTCTTAGGCCGGGAGTCGGCCGAAGAGCAACCAGGCTGAGGGGGGTGTAAAGGGCCCCCGACAGCCTTGGTTGTCCCCTTCTTGTTGCCCTTCTTTGGGGCGGGCGGGCAGGCCTTTCTGCCGACAACGTGCCCCGCGGGCCTCCCTGCATCCGTGCAGAGGCTGCAGTTTGGCGTCGCGGAGCACGCTGCCGCCTTGTGGCCGGGCTTACCGCAGCGATAGCATTGCTCGCTGCGGTCAGTTGCGGCGGCGCACCGTGCCCTGACGTGCCCAACGTCAAGGCAGCGGTAGCACCGCATAGCCCTGGGTTGCAGCAGCTTGACGCGTGCTGCAACCCACCCCACCAAAAGCCGGCCGCTGACGGCGATCTTATTCGCCGCCGCTACCGGGCACTTCACCGTAATGGCGCCGAGCCCGGCAGCGTCGGCGCGGATCTCGCCCGCCCGCACGTCGCCCGGCGGACATCCACCGCTTCGAGCGACGGCCGCCACGACCTCCTCCGGGGTCGTCGAGTCGTCCAGGCCATCGACGCGCAAATCGGCGGTCTTAACGGGCCTGGACACTCGGACGTCCTCATCCTTGAGGACCTCCCTCAGTTTGGCGGCCAGGATGTCCGCCTTCTCGCTGCCCGAGGGTCCCGACACCTCGAACAGCCGCGCCCCCGTAACCGCCGACTTCATCCTGAAGCCGGTCGGTGTGCCAAGGTCGGGGAACGCGACTTTGGCCTTCGCCTGCTCGAGGACCTCCTTGTAGGTAAGGCCCCTCTCGATAGCTGCGGGCTGCAGTGTTATCACCACAGCCGCAGAGCGTGGGGCCTTACCCTTTCGGGACCTCCTCTTTTTCCTGGGCGCGGGCTTGGGCTGAGCCGGTGGCGCCACCTTCTTCTTCCGACCCCGTTTGACTACCGTCGTCCAAGCCTCTGTGGGGTTGGACGCAGTTGCCGGGGTCGCATTGGAGCTGGGAGGGGGTGCTGACGCACCCTCCGCGGGCTTCTTGGGCCCCTCCGCGGGCTTTTTGCCCCCCTTACCAGCTTTGGCCGCCACGGCTGGCGGCCTTTGCCTTGCGGCCTCCTCCATCCTCCGTCTATCCGCCGCAAGCGGCGGCCGGAGGCTCTGGGCCGGGAGGAGTCTCGACTCTAAGGCCTCCAGGCGGGCATTCATCATGCCCCCACACTGCTGCATGCAGATGCGGACGATCCTTTCGATGTCCGCATCGGGTGCAAGTGTAGGGGCAGGGGCTGACGGCGGGGCTGCAACTACCCGAGAGCCGGCAGCTGCGGGAGCCGCACGCTTCTGTTGGGCAGACCCCCTCTGTGCGGCGACCTCCCTTTTGAGGTCCTCCATCTCTGCTCGGAGACGGCCGTTCTCCTCCCACAGCTTAGCCGTCTCCTCAGAGCTAGTTCGGTCAAGGAGGACCCCAACCGCCTCCCTGATGCCCTCAGCCGCCTCCTTTAGGGCACGGGTGAACGTGCCCTTCAAGCTGCCAGATTTAGTGGCAACTTTTAGGACCACGTCCACGCCGTCCAAAACTTGGCGGCTGAGCGCCGCCGCTGTTAAGCCCTCTCCAGAGGCCGCTTGAGCGGCCCGCCGCTCTCGAGCCTGCCGAGCCAGCTCGCCGACCTCATCGGCAGCGACCGCCTTCCGCTGCGCCCGCTTTGCAGCGTTAGCTTCCGCCTTGTTGCTTTCTAGCAATAGCGGGGATGCAGCGGAATCTTCGCTCAGCAGCTCGTCGCTCTCCATCTCTTCGGGCCGATCCATGCGGACCGCCACCGCCGGGATCGGCGTAGCGGGCCGCAAGAATCGACCCTTTTGGTCGCGCTGTGGCATCACTGCGCGACCACCTCTTCGGGATGTCGGCACTTTTGCGGCCGACAGTTCCTCCTCGCTCGAGGAGGGATTAACACCCTCCCCGCGCGACCGCTTCCCCCAGAATTTTGAGGGAGCGCGTGAGCCTCCTTGCAAGTCGCTGCCGCTTCCGGCAGACGACTCGTCCATCATCGCCATTACTGGCCCGACATCTTTTTGTTTTTGATTATTTTTGTAGTCCATTTCTGTTCCCACGAGATAATATAGGTCGTGAATGTCCACCGGGCAGAGCCTAGATGCCCGGTAAGCCTACATACTGCAGAGTGCGGCAGGTGCTCTGCAGGGGAAGCGCTAACGACTGGACTCCCTCCAGCCATGCATCCTCTCACCGCGCTTCAGAGCTTAGGATTGGGGGTTTTTTATCTTAGAGGTATCCTTCCTCTGGGCCGGGCGGTTAAGCCGAGCCCCCGACGGCGGCATTAGACATGCCTCCGTCCGCTGTCCGGACAACCCGACTCAGCGGACCCGTCGGGAACTCTCTCTTCAGGATTGCTCCGTGAAGAGAGAGCAACTGCCGCTTTGGTGCGCCTGCACCGCAGCGGCATTGGTCGCATCCTTCGCCAATCGACGACTGTCGATCGGACAGGAGCGACCCCAACTCAGACGTTCCTTCACAGTGCCCTCTGCGAATCAGAGGGACACGTGGAGGAACCGTCGTGGAGCAACATGCTCCCCCTCCCCCGCAGAAATTCGCCACAGACAATAGCCCCTCCGACATGAAGAGACTATTGGCCGTGCCCAGGGTGCACCGGCCCGACAACTGCTCTTTCCCCCGAACGCATTCGTAAGGAACCAGCAGCCGTCAGGCACACGAGGAGGTTTTCTGCACGCACCCCTGGAGACTTCTAACCTAAGCTAACCGAGTCGGGGTACAACCGATCATGTTGTGCAAAGGCTTTCTGTATCAGACAGGCGCTATTCGCTAATATTAATATGATTTTTACCTGTTTCAGTTAATCCATTTGATAATTAATAATTTATCCAGTAATCCATTTTGACCTTTAAACGATTTGGTCAATAGTGTAATAAATAATATAAAAATTGATATTCCAGACTTTGGTCAGCTGAACTTTTGGTCAAATGATCATCGTTATTTTAAACTTTGTTGATTTGTACGTTGTTCTTTTGAAATTTGCTGAGAAAAGTTTTGATTTTCTAATATGCAACCTATGGGAAGTACCGAAATACATTAGTTGCTAAATAGTTAAACCTTAGTAGGTATCTTGTTTCTGAAAATGATCTAATTTGTTGTAGACTAATACAGTAATGTTAATTTCACGGGAGTATTTTCCCTTGGGATGATTACCGATATAAACGCGGGCGAGGCCGCTGGTAGAAAATAGTAAATAAATAAATATTTGTACCTCTTGAAGTAGAGAAGCACAAAAATCACGTGTATGGTCAACCGTCACAGTTGGCAACAAAATGGCGTGGACCTTGAACAAACGCTGAACATTAATTGGTAGTTAAAAGAATCTGTCAACATCACGTTTGTTCAGCCAACAGTTAGTTAACGTTAGGTTTGTTGATCAAAAAAAAAAGCGGCAGAACAGATTGCAAATACACTGGATGGGCTAGCACAAATACGTACTAAATATAGTAGAATAGAATTAGGGAACGTACCTATACTACATGTACCCGTTCAGAGGGGGGAAATCATTACAGAACAGCATCGCCGTCAACGCCTGACGCCATCCAGTAATTTTGCCTTAAAAACCCGCAAAGTCTTGTCTGCTGGTTCCATAGCTTTGTGCACCCGTTCCAAATGATTAAAAAATTTTGATTATTGAAAGAGAGCTAATAAGTCTCAGATGAGACTCGAAAAAACACAAAACTAAACTTAGTTTTGTATTATTATCAAAATAAAAATGAAAGCACTCTCATTACTCCGACAAAAATATAGCTGGTGAGATTAAGGGACAAACTTCACTTTGTTGTCCTTAAAATGTTCCCCATACATCAATGTACGTCACGGTCAATTCTTCAACAGAAAATATAAGTTTGTAATCGCAAAAAAATGATTTTTTGTATGATAAAATAACTAATTCCCAATTTGCAGATTTTTTTTGTTCTTGTAAAGTAAGATCTATCTTTTTGCTAAATTTCATGACTCTTGATCAACGGAAAGTACCTACACTATATGTTTTGATTTCCTTCCTATGAGGGTTTCGTATTTGCCGCCTGAGGTACAGAACCCTAAAAAACAAACCATCGAACGATTTGTGCTATTCTTGAAATGACTAAGTAAAGGAACTACTTGATGAATCAAGTTGATTCAAAATATATGTTGAACCAGCAACGGAAATCGATACGATTTTATGGCACCGAAGACTTAGAAGATAGGAAGACACCCGATCACTGAGTTATCTCAACGATTTTTGTCCTAAAAGTCGCGGCGCCCCCATATCAGGGTTCGAACTTCTGTCTGCGGTGGATGCCGTGGCCCCTGGTACGGCATATAGATGTACCTCTCTTTGTGTAACTTTACGTTTTATAATATGCTGACATTATAGCCAACATGAGCGAATGACATATTTACGGGGAAAATCTTAACATCGTGAATCAAAACATGAGATCAGACGCTCAACCCAAACATAAAGTTGAACTGCCAAAGTATTAGTTAGGGCAAAGTATATATAGTACGATAGTTGCGGTAGTAGCCTTCTTTTATATCGCCATTTCAGTTGGCGGGCAACGTATTTACAGTTCAGATATTATTGAGTAGGTAGCAATTATGTTCGTAAATTTTCTGTTTAGTTTCAAACCTTTTTAATTCACAGTGAGCTTATGATACGTCATGATCAGTCTATGGCCAGACATTATCCGTTGCGGGGGTATAATTCTCTTCTGGTTGCTTATCCCATGGCCAAATTTATGTAGCTCTATCGCGTGTTCATAACCCAAGCAACTTTATTGTTTGTATCCGGGTGATACCGCCGCTAACATCATGTAAAGGGAAGCGTTATCCTTTAAATGTTTCTCATCACGAAAAATTACCAGGTCTGGTAGGTATTTCAAACGGAAGACTTGATAAATTCAGTGCTTTGCATAAAACTCTTCCGAATTCCCAATTCTAAGAGGTGTCTGGTAATGCAGGATATTGACAGTTCTTACGCAATTATTCCATAGAAAATCGCGGGCAACAGCTAGTAGAGTAATATTTACATTCAGAACTATTTTTCTAAGGGATTTACAAAATTATTATCTTTTCATGTACTTAAGAGGTATTTTCACAAATAACATCATGTTTTGGTTAATAGATGGCGCTGTGTGTACCTGCTTCACGCTTCACAGGATCGAATACCCTGTCTCATTTCTTTTTATGCAACATTGTCAATATTTAGAAACGTTTTCTTACTTAAACATGTGGGTTTAGATATATATAGATATATGTTAAAAAATAACAATGTTGTAAAAAGTATTCAACAAACCGTATTCAAAAAATATGTATTGCAGGAATGCAGCATGCTAAAATAACCTCGCATCAACACAACGTTCGGCGGCGACAACCTCTCGCGTCCGGCCCTGGTTGAATCCATGGTCCGGAGCGAGGAGGCTTGGGAAGCGGTCACCTCCTTCTGCGAAGTAGTAATGCTAGCGAAGGAGGAGGCGGGCCGCGTGAGGGAAAGGCAAGGCCTTCGCCCCAACCGCCGCAACAGGAGAAAACGCCCCGGACGTCGGGAGTAGCAGGGCTATCCCCGGCCACCGTAGGCGCGGGCCTGCGGACGGCGAGCATTGGGTGGCTCGCTGTCCGATCACCACCAGGCCCGGGTCGATGGCGCGTTGTGTTTCACGCGCGCCTCAAAGAGATGTCAGCATAAAAGAAGGGGCCCGCTAGGGCTAGAGCCTGCCAGGGTTGCAGAATTAGTTCGAAAGAGTCATCGCGGCCCTGGAACGCAAAGGGCTTTAGAATGAACACGGATGGGTTTTAGTCAGTAAGAGTCTGACACGCCCTTCCGCTCCACCCAGAGCGGAAGAAGTCATTTGATGATTTCCCATCCTTAAAAAAAAAAATCTACACAACGTGCATACGTCCGATAATTACCTATGCGTGTGCCACTTTCGCACACGGAAAGTCATATCATATCCATAGGATGCAAATTCTCCAAATCCGGTTTCTTCGGAAGGCCACAGGCGCTCCGTTATTTGTCAGGAATGAGCTACTCCACGTTGATCTCAAGATTCCAACAGTGAAGCAGTTCATGAAACGTCTATCCCAACGTTTCAACGAAACTGCTTCAAAACCCCAAAATCCTCTTATCGTATCGGCGAACCGATACACTCCATCGCAGATCAGTAGGATCCGCCGTCCACGACATACCCTCGTCGAACCCAACGACGCCATCACTCTGATTCAGGAAAGCTGTAGGGAAACCAGCACACTTCGCATATACAAACACAGACCGCGTTCTGCTTTCCGGTCTCGCTGCCAAGACCCATCGCGACGCCCCCATAAAGACGCTCCCCGACCTATGATTACCGAGCCAGCCCGTGTCGCTGAGCAAGTAGTTTTAAACTCCCCAATTAATGTCATGACCCAGCCTGTCCCTCCCAAAATGACGCCGCTAGCCGAGGTCCGTATCCCACAGGGGATGCCCTAGCGAGCGGTCATTTAATTTAACTAAGCCCTGGCTGGGGGCCTAAGATTTATTTCAGGCAACCACAGGCAAGCCCGGTTAAGCAGTCGACAACCTTATAGGTTGAACTGCGAGTTGTTTTAACATAATTACGAATGGCGTTCGAGCATTCACGCTTGAGCCGCTGGACAGTACGGACCTTTCTGTGACGTCATTACGCTATTCGTTGAATAAACGAAGTTTGAAACAAGTTGTGAAGTTTTCTTTTGAAAAACCGAAAATGAGTGATCATGATGACATTTGTGACGTCAGCTATGATGAAGTCACCCTTTTTAAAAACACCACGGAGGTTTTTTCTCCGTGATATGTGCTACGGGGTATTTAAAAAAGGCCGATTTTTGGCGTCATATCATGTCATCAAATTGTATTTTTCCTCAAAACCTATCAAGTGGGTTTAAAAAAGGTACTCACTATAATTTTCCGTAACTAAAAAATCCGTCCGCCAAAAACGACTAAAAAGTTCACTTTTATGCAGTCAGATGCAGTTGGTGGCTTTCATTTTACTTCCAATTTAATACCACCAACTGCATCAGACTGCTTGAAAAGTGACTTAGGTATTTTGACACAAGTATTTTTTTTATTTTTCGGGCTATTTCAACTATGATAGCTTCGGTAGAAATTGAAATTCAAATACTCCACCTTTCTGAAGTCGGTTAAAAACTTCCATCGCTAAATTTGTTATCAAGACGTTTTCAATTTGTTTTTCCATTAAGGCTCAATGGACCGAAGCACAGTTAACCGATGACTTATTTATGTATACATATGGCTTATCCTTAGATATTTTGAGTGTTTTCACCAGCACTAGCAACAAGTATAGACTATTACAATCATGCCTTTTATATATATTCTTATCTTGTTCATACAATTATCAAACGGCCAGGAGACTGAACAGGTAAATAAGTTCAAGTAAAATATTCGCGAAATTGCAAAAGATGTCGTTTCTTTTAGTTAAAGACATGACCATCATCCCCTAATCCGAGTTTATTCGGATTGCGGGCAGCGAGTGTTTTTTAGGGTTCCGTACCCAAAGGGTAACCAACGGAATTCTATTACTAAGCCTCTGCTGTCTGTCCATCCGTTCGTCTGTCTGTCAGCGGGCTATGTCTCAAGAGCCGTAATTGGTAGACAGTTGAAACTTTCACAGAGTGTTTATTTCTAATGCCGCTATAACAACAAATAATAAAACTTAAATTAAAGGGTACGCTTCGAGTGAGAATCAAACTCACACTTGGCCGGGTTTTTGTTGTATTTACTTATAGTTAAAGAACCTTAAAGTGGCTGCACCGCTTTTTAAATGTGGTATGTGGTTTTTGGGTGTAGGGTACTTTTATATGTATCTAAAAATCATTTAAAAAGTGCATTTACCTATGTATATGTATTAATCAATTAAGTTGTGAAGACAACTTTCTTCTTTTATAACTTTTTATTGCTCCATATAATTCGTGATAGGAAGTACAGGGTAATGGTAGTCACGCTAAGGGTAATGGCGGTGGGCAATAGTGATCACGCTCTTAATATCAAAGCGAAACAGTTCAGACAATCGACTATACCCATAAATAAACTTGTTTCTTGTGTGCCTGTACGCCTAAAAACATTTTTAAAACATTTATCGCGATTTCACAGCATATTCATTTGTTATCTAATACCTACTTTACTTATAATATTGGATTCCATTAAGTCAAAAGATGCAAAAAATATTGGACTCGTGTTTTTTCTTTTGTCACGTTAACGAACATAATTGCCGTTTTAATACCTATATATTGCTACGGAACAGTTCGTGCGCGAGCGCGACTCGCACTTAATTAAATTTTCCAGCCAGAGTCATCTCTGGCTGGAAAAGAGTAAATTTTGGAAACATAAAATTTTGACAGGTATGACAGATAATTTAAATTAAAAATGAAACGGTTTATTCCGTATTTTATTCCGGTATTGGTTTATTTCTTTTAGTAGAAAAATTAAAGAAATAATTGGTTCGATCGTTCACGCGACTTATGATGAGCTCGCAAGCGTGAAACGCGGCGAGAACAAAAACGGGAATGGGCTCGATCGCGGGAGCGGGATCGGTGCTGTTTACGTATGCGTTTCGGTGGGTAGGTCGATTCGGACGACACACTACGCGATCTTGATCGAGGCATTTTTCAAAACAACAATATAAGTTGATTGTTTCCTAGTGTAAATCAAATTTAGTGGATCAGGGCGAATCCCACTTCTGATCTTAGGTACCAGGAGTGGTATTTAAATAAAAAAACAATTGTCAGGTCCGCCTAACTTATATTTAAATAACGAGCTAAATAGTTAACGAAAATAATATATTTCAACAAAACATAATAAACGAAGGTAATATTAGCACGTGTACGAAGGAAAATTACCGCCAAACAAAGACTTAGCTATGATCTGAGACGAAATCTAACGGCCTTACCGCGCGAGCGCTGACAGGAAAAAAGGGGCGCGGCTCGGTTGACAACCGCTTTTATAGACGCTGGAGTGACGTCTGTACAGATGACAGCTGTACAGAAAGTCATTCTTAACCTAATAATAGATATATAGTAGGTATAGAAATAGTCTACATATAGAGAAGTATGGATCGGCGGACTAGTGAAACTGCGAGTATCCAAGCTTGCTGAAGTAGTTTGGCGGAATCAACACATGGTGGGCCAATGATCTAGTGAGAGTGTGCTGGACACGAGAAGCACAGGACCGTTCGTTTCGGCGAGGATTGGGAGAAGCAACTTCGGCAGTCTTTCGGCCGAAATGATGATTGTAATTCAAAACAGTACCTAACTCGTGATACCATCATTTCATCTTAAGTTTGATCGTTTTGTTTTATATGTTGTTTGTTGATTTCCAGGTGAAGATTAAGAAAGTCACTTGTATGCCGGTTTCACCTCTGGGAACAATGCAGGTAATACAGTGTTACTTTTTAACTACTCCTAGCTGTCTGCCCTCTAGGCCAGTCGTTTACAACATCTTTGGTCAGATAATTGCGATGAACTCATTTTTGAGATGCCATTAGGATAGATGCCAGTCGTGTTAAACCATATTTGCAGGTTTGAAAGACTTGTGCTAAGTTCGTGGTGCTCGGGATACCACGATTATTTTGTTGATTTTTCAGGTTTTGGTTCATAGAGTCATAACATAACGTTTAAACGGTGCACCCTACAGAAAAAATCAGTCAGTAAAATTTTAAAGTGAACATGAAATAACGGTGCCAAAATCCTGGAAGCTTGCGAATGTACAACCTGTGCCAAAAAAGGGTGACCGTGCAGACCCTGCTCATTATCGACCAATCGCCATTACCTCCATTCTGTGCAAGGGTACTAAACAGTAAGTTGCTGACCTACCTTGAAGATAATAATCTTCTCAGTGACCGTCAATATGGCTTTCGCCGGGGACGGTCGACTGGCGATCTTCTTGTGTATGTCACGCACTGCTGAGGCGAAGCCATCGAGAAACACGGTGAAGCACTTGCTGTATCGCTCGATATCTCGAAGGCCTTTGACAGGGTCTGGCACGCTAGTCTACTCAGCAAGCTTCCTGCTGATGGCATTCCAGCTGATTTTTGTAGCTGGATTTCAGACTTCCTTAGCGAACGGTCGATCCGAGTAGTCGTTGACGGCTGCTCTTCTGACCTCATGGCTATTGATGCCGGAGTTCCTCAGGGGTCTGTTCTCTCTGCAACTCTTTTCCTGCTGCACATCAACGACCTGCTTCAGCCTGGTATTGTTGGGTATGCAGATGACAGTTCGGTTTCAGAGAGATACTTGTCCAGCGCAAGATCCAGCGGGGAAGAAGTTTGTTCCTTGAGAGAGGCCATGGTAGAGCGGTCAAATTTGACCTTAAGTCTTGTCTCCTAGTAGGGTGATGACAATCTGGTCTCTATTAATGCCACCAAAACACAAGCGTGTCTTCTTACCTCAAAAAGGAGTCGTTTCGACCTAACTCCTACTTTTCGGAGTACATCTGTCCCTGTAACCGATCGGCTCGAGCTCCTAGGTATGGAGCTGACACCCAGTCTGAACTTCGGTGCCACCATTGAGCACAAAACCCAAACTGCGGCCAAAAAACTGGGCATTCTAAATAGAGTGAAGAGATACTTCACGCCTGAACAGCTTTTAACCCTTCACAAAGCACAAGTCCAATCCTGCATGGAGTATTGCAGCCACCTTTGGGATGGCTCAGCTAAATACCAACTTACCGCGCTTGACTCGGTGGAACGCAGAGCTAAAAGGCTCATTGGCGGTGGCATCCACCAGTTTTTAATCTTCACAGCTTGGCTCATCGCCACAAGGTTGCCTGCTTGTCGGTCTTCTACAGATTGTACTTCGAGGAGAGTATCCAGGAACTCCACAATCTCATCCCACCGGCCCCCTTCTACCATCGGACATCTAGACGCACTGCAAGTTACCATCTCTACCGTGTTGCTATTCCACCAATTCGCACTACACGTTTCCAAACGTCTTTTATAATGCGCACAGCAAAGGAGTGGAACTCTCTGCCTGCGTCTGTGATTCCAAACGCATACAACCCTAATCTCTTCAAAATTAGAGTGAACAGGCTTCTTCTGGATAAGTTCGTTCCATCGTCGAATTTGTCTCTGTCATCTATGACCTAGACTAGAGTCAAGAGCAAACCCATACTTAATAAAAAAAAAAAAAACATGGACATTCAAATATGAGAATCTGCTCAAAAGCTGGAAGATGTGGCCATAAGGTTTTAGAAAGAGCTTTTCAGGAAAAACCTTATTATGCAACTTTATCCAATTCTTAGTTCGTTCGGAGTTAATGACTTGAACGAATAAGTAAACTATTTTGAGCACCAAAGTAAAGATTTTTTAGCATTTAAAGCTATGAGATATCAACATAATATATATCGAGCCATATCCATAGGAAAGAGCTTCTGAAATAGAACCTTTGGCTTAAAACTACTGTTATACTGATTAGCAATTCAGTGACATTTGAAACAAAATAATAATAATTAAATTTAACAACGAAATAAAATAAATTTCCCTTATACAATTGTTATAAAATAAAAGTAAAAAAATAATAATAAAAAAATGTCGAACGTTTCTAAATAAAAGATGTCAAATATGGGAATAGTATGTCACATTGCGAATAAGTTTAATTAAGTACAATAAAATAATCAAAACAATTTCAAAAGAAAAGTTATATTAAATTAAATTAAAGTCGAAATAAAAAAGAAATCAAGTACAAAATAAAAATTAAAATATATATTTTCAAACATAAAAAATTCAATTCAAGATCAAAAATTTAAAAGACTATGATTTATATCATTGGGAGCGAAAGGATTTATACCACTGGGAAGAGCTTTTTATGAAGAACAATTATTGCTATTAACGCAACTATGGCCAATTGATAGACTTTGAATTGGCCATAGTGGAGTTAATGACCCTTGTATGTAACAAATTGGACACCGGAGTTAAGGTTTTTGTTCGCAGTATTATACGGCAAAAAATTGCACAAATTATTAAAACAGCTTGTCAAGAAAAACCTTTGCTACTCATACACTTTGTGCGAATATTGGATAATACGTTTGGTGTTAATAACTTAATTAGATAGCTTATTTTGATAATTGAGGGACTTTTTAGCGTCATATAAGATAGACATCATTGGATAGAGTTCAATAATATTTTCCTGATTATCTCCTAAACGGCGGTAGGTACGACCGAAAAATATGCAGTAAAAGATAAATTAACAAATCTTCATTATAAGCTCGTGAATTATTTTCGTGAATCGAAAGTAGGTAGTATTTCTGATTTAATGTGCGAATTTTCCTAAAACTAAAAGCTTAATTAGAGGCAAGATACATAACGCCAACATATTACAGTTGGTGAGTTTGAGTGTGCCCGATAGATATGCGTGGCGGCGACGTCAGCCTCAACTGCTGGCTGTACCTCGTGGCGCAAACAAAAATATTTTTTTTTTGATCAGTTATAAAGATAAAGGTGTCATAGCACGGGGCAATATTACGCTACGCTAATTGAGGGACATTTTAGCGTCATATAGCCATAAGATAGACATCATTGGATAGAGTTAAATAATATTTTCCTTATTATCTCCTACACGGTACGACCGAAAAATATGCAGTAAAAGATAAATAAACAAATCTTCATTATAAGCTCGTGATCAAGAAGTTTATTTATTTTAATCCGAATTATTATATAATGCCTCATTTATGCCTCATTTACATTCGACCCAGGAGCGGCGGCCTTGGCCGTTTCGAGGGAGCATTCCCGTTAGAGCACCAATTTTTAGAGCACCAAAACTATTCCTAATAGAGCACCAATCAATATTTTTGATTGGTGTTCTACCGGAAATACAATAAAAATAAAATTTAATTCCCTTTAGAGCACCAGCGGTGCATTAGGTTCTAGTGGTGGGGTGTATATTAAAACATATCGATAAAATTTGACTGGCCTGTTGGTCGAGTGGTTAGTGACCCTGACTGCTAACCGGAGGTCGTGGGTTCGATTCCTACCCAGGACAAATATTTGTGTGATGAGCATGATCATTTGTTCTGTGTCTGGGTGTTATTCGTCTATAATATGTATGTATTTAGAAATATATAAGTATGTTTATCAGTTGTCTGGTTGCCATAGCACAGGCTCAGCCTAGTTTGGGATCGGATGACCGTGTGTGAGTTGTCCCTAGATATATTATTATATTATATTATAATATTAAAAATATGTCGCATCGAGGGTGGCCGAGGTGCGAAGCATTGGGTCTTCTTCACGATCCGACATAATTTAAATGAACGTGGGCACTGTGTGGGTACTCGAGTGAAATACGATTTTAATTTTAACTGACTTTACTTAAAGTAACGATTTTTATTAAAACAGCAAAATCAAAACAAACACGTGCGTTGGTACTGAGCGTCTGCCAAGACTGTCCGAACTAGACTGAGCTAACATAAAGCTCGGTCTCTGTCGGTCTTCGCTGCATCCCCTCTACCGACGATCGTGTCCAAGCGGTAGGGCGCGCTTGCGTTTCCGATCACATGATGTTTAGTTGTGAACTGAATTGATAGATGGCGGTGTACGTTGTACGGTAGCGACATCTATCGACGACACGGCCATCCCTGACTAGCACCCGTCCTCGGGTGTAGTACCTGTGGACAAAATACACTCAGAGAGTAAACATAGCTCGGCTATCCTGCCAATAGAAACTAAATGACTCTTTTTCACTGCAGTTTATTTCTACTAAATCTACGTACACACAATAACCAACTATCATGATTTACAATGCCCTGTCATAAAGGTTTCTACACAGTGCTTCCTGCACAAAAAGTAATTGGAAGAGGTCCGATCAACAAGGTAATCAACGGAAAACTATTTCCACAAATCTGAAACTAATTTCAAAGGCAATGCGTACTCAACTCATCAAACTTTCATCACTATCTGTGCACCAACACAGATCAGAATCGCACCAACGATTCCTTTCATACTCACTGCCACATGTGCTACAACACATGAGACACTCTGTGCACCAACACAGACCAGAATCGCACCAACGATTCTCAAAACATCTTGCGCAAAATGTGCTACAACACATAAAGCGCTCTGTGCACCAACACAGACAGAAATCGCACCAACGACCTCTCATAGACCCATCGCCACATGTTACTCATGAGGTGCGGTCAAGAGTTTCGAGTATGAGTACACACGCTATTCCTAATCGGATGTGGTTTCACTACCACTGTCATCAACTATGACATCTAACTCTCGAGGCACTTGGTGATCAGGGATCTTCCTTACACGGTCATGGGGGTACTTGTACGTTCGCTTAGAGTCAAGCGCCTTAAGTAGGTATCTATCCCCGTCTAAAACGTCAATAATCTTAAATGGGCCTTTGAATTTGGGATCTAATTTAGTCTGATTCCTTTCCTCATTTTCGATCAAAACATAATCATTAATGGCTAACTTAGACACTTTGGCCTTATTTTGGTCAAAACGATTCTTATCATACTTTGATATTTTCTCAATGTTCTGTGTCGCGTGCTCTCTAGTCTCATCTAAATTAATGTCAACCTCATCGTCATCAGCGGTCACTAAACTAAGCGGACGTGCTACCCTTCCTATCATCAACTCGAGAGGGCTAGATTTAGTCACCCTATTAATAGTAGAGTTCATGGCCAGCTGAACTTCTCCTAATGCATCCTGCCAAGAGTGATCACGACTAGTCTCTACAGCTGTCAACATGCTCTTGAGGGTACTCATTACTCTCTCGACTTGACCGTTTGCACGACTGCCTCCAGTAGCTATTAAGTGCAACTCGATGTTGTTAGTAGCGCAGAAACTAGAGAAGTCTTTGCTCGCGAAACAACGACCCTGGTCTGCTATTATGCGTTTCGGAGCGCCAAACAAAGCTACACAAAACTTAATAGCACAAATACTACTGTTCGTGTCAATATTGAGTGAGTGACGAAGTAAAACAAATTTGGTGAATGCATCTATGATAACGAACACGTATTCCTTGATGTCGTTCTTGCCCGACAGTTTACCCGAAGCATCCACATGGATGGTATGCCATGGGATATTATATTTGGGAATTGGGTGAAGTTCTGCCTGAACTTTGCCCGAGTGAGGCTTGGCTACCTTACAAGTGACACAATTATCCACAAATTTCCTCACGTATTTGGACATGCCTTCAAACCAATAATGCTCATAGATCTTTTCGAGAGTTTTCTCCCATCCCAAATGCATAACCGACTCATGGACGTTATTGATGACGGACCACCTGAGCGCTCTTGGTACAATAGGCAGGCATCTGGTACGACCGTTACGCTGAATCTTACGAACCAGAATATTTTTGCGTATTTCGTAGGTTTTGCGAGTTTCCTCGGGAAAAACTTCGTTACGAAGATCAGACACAATCTTGCTGATCTCTTGGTCCTTTTCCTGTTCAGCTTGCAACCAGTTACTAGAAAGCTCAGCTAAATCAACACGCTTCTGTTCCACACGAGAGATAGCTACATTAGAAGTAGGAAGAGGATTTCTAGAAAGGAAATCTACGTGACTCATCCGACTGCCTTCGCGATAAACAATGTCAAACTCGAATGACTGCATGTAAGCCCACCAACGATGAACTCTCGGAGACAAGTCAGTTTTATTTTTGGAAGCTTTGACAGCACTGCAGTCTGTCACCACCGTAAACTTACGACCTAACAAATAATGCCTGAAATGCTTTATTGCGTTAAAGACAGCTAAAGTCTCCAACTCGAACGAATGATACTTCGATTCGGCTGGGGACGTACGACGACTATAATAAGCAACCACGTGCTGTTTCCCATTAATCTTTTGAATGAAAATTGCACCATATCCTTCAGCACTAGCATCGGTATGTAACTCGATAGCATGAGCAGGGTCAAAAATTGTTAGAACTGGCTCACTGGTTAACTGGGAAATTATTTTTTGACGAATGGTCTCATGACTGGGTTCCCAACCAATGGACCTATTCTTACCACTCGTTAAACGAAACAGAGGAGCCATTACTTTTGAAAATTGTGGCACAAATTGTCTGAAATAAGTTGCCAGACCTATGAACTGTCTCAGCTGAGTGATGGTTTTAGGTGGTGGAAGTTTTGACAAAGCTATAATTTTATTTGGGTTGGGTCTAATTTGGCCCTTTTCTACAACAAACCCCAAATATTCAACTCGGCGTTTAAGGAATGAACACTTAGCGAAATTCAAGGAAAAGCCAGCTTTTGTCAATTTATCGAGTACAGTATGAAGATGAACTAAACTCTCCTCTACAGATGACCCTATCACCAAAATGTCATCAACGTATGTAACAGCATATGCAAGGTCACCTAACGCTTTCATAACAGCCCGCTGATATACTGAGCTTGCATTTTTCAAACCGAACGGCATGGTCAAATATTCCCACTGACCATCAGGTGTGACGAATGCAGTTCGCTCTATTGATTCAGGATGGACTGGAATTTGGTGATAACCTGATAACATGTCAAGAGACGTGAACCATGTAGCACCGCCTAACCTAGAGACAAGGTCCTCTATCAATGGCAGTGGAAACCTATCCGATACCGTGTTGTCATTCAGTTCCCTATAGTCGACGCACATACGATCTGAACCATCCTTCTTCTTAACGAGCAACACTGGGCTGGAAAAAGGCGAACAACTTGGCCTAATTATACCTGCTTCCTCTAATTCCCGAACTTTAGCAGTAACAACTTCGCGTTCACTAGCGCTTAGCCTATAAGGGCGACGATTGACTGTACGACTAGGGTCTATTAGTCGAATTTGCAACTGTCCTGTTGTAACGCGGGATCTAGAAACACCACTAGAAAGTGACGATGCATATTCTGACAGAAGAGCAATTAGCTGGGAACGAAACTCCGTCGGAACGTCTGTATTAACATTATCGAAATCAATTTGAAAAGAAGAATCACTTTCGAGCTTATTTGAAACGTCACATAATTTAACAATCTTTTCACGACACAAAACAACACTATCAGACGTCATACTAACGTTAAAGCCCTGATCTAAAATCTCGCGACCAATTAAAATATCATTTTTAAGACAACTATCCGGTACAACATGAAATAAAATCTCTAATCGTAGATTATTTATCATAACCTCAGATAAAATTTGTAGGGTACTTTGTACACTACCGTGACCGATTCCCGTTAAATTTACTATATTGTTAACACGTTTGCCACTAAACTTTGAAGCAACATTATCTTTCACTAGAGAGCATTCGGCGCCAGAATCATAATAAAATGGAAATGACTCACCAGAGTTCATCAACACACCACTGGGATTGCTGACGTAGCAAACTTCAACGCGTCGCTCGCTGCTCGCTGCTGGTGCAGGTGCTGCCACTGAACTGCTCGAACCACGTGTGCCGTTGCCTCCGCCATTGCTTCGTGGACATTTAGAAGCAAAATGTCCGGCGTTGCCGCATCGAAAACAGATGACATCTGGACGCTGCTTCGATCCCGTAGAAGTTGATGCAGAGGTCGCTGAATTGGCTGCCTTACCCTTTACTTCACCCCTTGATCGACAGTCAGCCGCTCTGTGACCTGGTTTACCGCAGTTGTGACACTTCAAAGTTGACGGCTGAAACTTCGATCGCTTGACATCTGGTGCAGACTCGGTTGTATTACCATTCGAAGCTTTCCTTTTCAAAAATGAGAACGCTTGAAGTTCACACTGAAGCTTGCTCCTGTTGCTGACATCGGTCGTAAAAGCCAGTCTTTGAATACGCCCATCAAATTGTGCCATGTGAGCCAGCACTGTGGAAATGGCTATTTGCTCGGCGCTCATATTTTGCCAGCGTGACGTGAGTGTAGAAAGCAACCGGGCGGCGTAAGCAGCATAGCATTCATCTTCCTTAGGCTTGCTACTCATCAGTTTGACAAGCGTGGCGGCTGGTGTATCCACGCAGTCGTAACGGGATAAAAACAGGCTTTTAAAGTCACACCATGTCATCCCCGCAAACGACACTTGCGCCAGCCAACGTGAAGCACTTCCTTTCAAGGCCTTGCTTAAGGTGATGATAAGTGCACTTCCCTGAAGCGGAACTTCCGATAAGCATAGATCCGCTGTAGTGCACCAAGCACGTGCGTCTACATCCGGCTTATCCGGGTCAAATTCAGGCAAAGAAATATGCTTGGTACCTGCTGGACCCCTGACGGCTTCTATGAGGGACATCATGTTCTGGTTTTGGGCCGCCAACAGCGTACGAAGCAAATTCTCGTCACAGCGTGACGTCATCGCTCCATTCTCCATATGTTCTTCAGCTCGAGTGTATCCCGCTGCTGATGTCGCATCGAGGGTGGCCGAGGTGCGAAGCATTGGGTCTTCTTCACGATCCGACATAATTTAAATGAACGTGGGCACTGTGTGGGTACTCGAGTGAAATACGATTTTAATTTTAACTGACTTTACTTAAAGTAACGATTTTTATTAAAACAGCAAAATCAAAACAAACACGTGCGTTGGTACTGAGCGTCTGCCAAGACTGTCCGAACTAGACTGAGCTAACATAAAGCTCGGTCTCTGTCGGTCTTCGCTGCATCCCCTCTACCGACGATCGTGTCCAAGCGGTAGGGCGCGCTTGCGTTTCCGATCACATGATGTTTAGTTGTGAACTGAATTGATAGATGGCGGTGTACGTTGTACGGTAGCGACATCTATCGACGACAAATATAACAATCTCAATTAGACCAATGGCGCTTTTTAAAGTCTGAAATTTTAATACAGGTACATCAATAAATAATTATAATTGAATAATAATAAAAATATTTATTGATACAAAACTTTAGGCATTGCTTAAGACTAGGATACATAACCTTTAACCAGGTTATGTATCCTAGTCGTACGAATAAGGTAAACCCTGAGTCCTAAACTAGGTGATCCTGTGACTTAGAAGTCAGTGTTCTGCTGTCACTGTGATACCAAAAACCTTTTATGAATAATAACATTCAAGACGAAGTAGCTTGTAACTACTACAGTACAAACTATTGCTGACAAATAACTACATACATTTTTGAAAACCAACACATGCTTATATTTATAAATGGAGATAGTACCATATAGCAATGTATTAAAAAATCGGTAGAAGTAAACAAAAAAAATATAAAAAATACATCGGTTGTAGTAAGTCATTACTGGCATCGCATACAAACATTTGCACGTGATGCCGTACCAGTTGGTCTCTCATGACAAAGGTACGTATTGGGTATAGTTAAACATTCTTATCTTCAATCATGTAACAGTCCTTTAATTTGTAACGTGCTGATTTTCAGTATTATTAAAAAATGAACATTAATTTTATTTGATTTGATGTGAGATGCCCTGACTGGACCTTAAGTGCATTAAATAAAGCAATCAAACAAACAATGATCAACTGAAATCTATAGTATGATTATAATACTTAGTATGTCTTTGAAAATCTCGGGACCCTGGGGTCCTGGACCTTTAGTAGGCCTACGAAGGGCCGAAGCCGACTCGCAGAGGCACCGCAAGACATTTTTACTATATTTAATTACATTTTTAAATATTTCATTAAAACATTTAAAATATTAAAATATTAGCCCACCGGTGTCGGGAACAAGGTCAAAGCTATCGGCAGTCAGGGTACCAGTGAAGCGGTACTAAGGAGCTGCTCCTCATCGATGTTGCCATTAGCCAACAGGTTCGTTGTTCCCGAAGGGATCTGTCGACATTTTGGATAGACTACAAGAAGGCCTATGACTCAGTGCCACATACATGGCTCATGAGGGTGCTAGAGCTGTATAAAGTTAATGCAGTTCGACGCACCTTCCTTAGTTTAACTCTCAGCAATAAACTTTTGAAAGTTAATTGACTGTTTAACTTAGCAGCGTAACGAATCCCATCAGGTACCACTTAGGTCGCGCCCCTAAAATAACTCCACTGCCGTATTTCTACGTTGACGTCGTGGTGGGGCTTGCGTGCCGCAATAAACCTTAGATTATACCTAGGGTGAGGGGCCAGACAAAGAGAGATACAATCCGCGAGGCAGTTTTGTGGCGAACTGTTAGGCAGTAGCGACCCCACAGACCTGATCTCCCGGTAAAACTTGTTCCTCATCTCCGGCTTGCCTTTATTGGCTGGCCTGGGTCCCACCTCTTTCTTGCTTTAATCAGCCGGTTAGAGTGGAGATTCGCAAGAGCAATCGTGCTCGGGAAAAGGATGTATAATTCATTAAGATGCTGATAGGGATCTTGACCGTACTTTCGGGATTGTCCTGATAGCTGTGGTACCTCTAGCACCTCAGGATATGTTGCCCCCCTGGCGCTCCGTCACTTTGTGCTAGCGATCGTTTTCGGGGGCCCATTTATTGAGTGTGCAAGTCACCCTCTGTCATTTAAAGCCTTGTTAATTGTCAGTGGTCAGGCAGGGGCCAATAGTTCTTACATAGTTGACGATTACCAGTCCACTAAACCAGCCAAACCCCTTGGCGTTTCCTCTTTTGTTTCCATATTCTGCAATAGAAGTGCACCAACCTGTGATTGTCCTTGGATATACTTTTATAGTACATACAGGGATTATCGTCTGTTGGTGCCCCATTCCATTTGAAATGTCTAACGAGGCCTCTGCGAGTTGGCTTCGGCCCCTCGTACGCCTACCAAAGGACCGGGACCTCAGGGCCTCGAGATTGTCAAACATATAAAAATAATAATGACAAAAAATACAACCGTCTTCCAAATAAAACACACTACAAAGTATAAAATAACTTTAATTTCAGAAGTCGGTGTCAAAAAACGCAAAAAAAACTTTTTACAAAAAAATACAACCGACTTCCAAATAAAAAACAGTACAAAGTATAAAATAACTTTAATTTTTTTAAACTTTAAAAAGAAAACAACAAAAAACACCGACTGCCGAAATTAAAGATCTATGTTCGGATATATTTGATAGTTTACAAATGTTTCTTTATACCAGTATTGCCGGGGTTTTCATTTAAAGGCATATTGTCATCTCCACATTGTATATAGCCTATAGCCTGGCCTAACTTATGTATAAGGATTATTTTTGTAAAATTTGAACAAAAAAGAAATCTGTTCAGTAGTTTTCTCGCAATTTTTTTTTTTTTAAACGTTGCCCTAGCCTAGGAATTTCTCCTGTATCGTGGGTGCGTTAACAAAGATATATACTCACATACACAAACAGCCAGACCCGGAACAACTATCTGTAGGCCATACAAATATTTGTTCCGTGCGGGGATCGAACCCGCGACACGCAGCGCAGCAGTCAATCGCTCAACCACTGCACCAACCGTGTCGTCAAATTGTACGCATATACCCTTTTTTTTTTACTTTTTTTAAGGATGGGAAATCATCATATGACTTCTTCCGCTCTGGGTGGAGCGGAAGGGCGTGTCAGACTCTTACTGACTAATCCTTCTAAAGCCCTTTGCGTTCCAGGGCCGCGGTGACTCTTTCGAACAAATTCCGCAACCCTGGCAGGCTCTGGCCCTAGCGGGCCCCGTCTTCTATGCTGACATCTCTTTGAGGCGCGCGTGAAACACTACGCGCCATCGACCCGGGCCTGGCGGTGATCGGACAGCGAGCCACCCTACGCTCGCCGTCCGCAGGCCCGCGCCTACGGTGGCCGGGGATCGCTCTGCGACTCCCGACGCCCGGGGCGTCTTCTCCTGTAGCGGTGGTTGGGACGAAGTCCTTGCCTTTCCCTCGCGCGGCCCGCGTACGCATATACCCTACGATTTTACTATTTTAGTATATGTATATGACGGAAAAGAAACTCCGTAGTAATTTTTAAAAAGTGCGTCATCAATAGCTGACGTCACAAATGTCATCATGATCAATCATATTTGATTTTTCAAAAGAAAACTTCACAACTTGTTTCAAACTTCGTTTATTCAACGAACAGCGTAACGACGTCACAGAAAGGTTCGTACTGTCCAGCGGCTCAAGCGTGAATGCTCTAACACATTTTTTTTTTTTTGTTTGTGGCGTCTCGCAGTTCAACCTATAAGGTTGGCGACTGCTTAACCGGGCTTGCTTGTGGTGGCCTTAATATAATATTAAAGCCTCCAGTCAAGGCTTATAAAAAACTTACAAACTACGCGACTACACGCTAAGGGCACCCCCGGTGGGGTACGGGCCTCGGCTTAGGGGGTCTCTGGAGGAGGACAGCTAGGGACGGGCTGGATCGAACTAGTTTCTAACGCCTTTTTTTTTGACGATGACCACTCGCAGTTCAGCACACTAAGGCTGGTTACTCCTTAACCGGACTATCCTGTGGTGGCCTCAAATGTATTTAAGGCCCTCAGCCAGGGGTCTCTAACGCCGCCAGTGCGTGTTTATAGGGTTCGCCCCACACACGTGCACGTGTAAGTTTTTAGGTTAAGAATTGAAACATTTAAATTACAATAACAGGAATAGTGAAATGCTGTTTAACGTTAATTTTACATCGTAATAAACTTAAAATCAATCAATTTACTCATTTTTGGACAATCAAATTATGAATCTTAATTACCTGAATACTTGTAATGACAAACTATTGTAATTGCGCCGATATATATGTGTATATAATAAATAATAATAATAATATAATATGAAAGCCTCCAGCCAGGGCTTATAAAAAAAACTTACAAACTAAGCGACTACACGGTAAGGGCACCCCCTGTGGGGTACGGGCCTCGGCTTAGGGTGTCGCTGGGAGGAGGACAGCTAGGGACGGGCTGGATCGAACTGGGCCCCACAAAGGGTTGGGCTCTCGCTTTTATAGACAGTGACAAACAACTGACGTCATCGAGCCGTTAGTACAGAGAACACTTATACAAAATTGATCAACTAGACTACATTTTACTTAATAAAAGTGAATACTTTTAACAGTACATATTGTACTGTTAAAAGTATAATTATGTCACGAAATAAATATTGTAATATAAATACTGAAAAAGTGGTTTTAACAATGATTTTATTATTTGAATCACAACCGAATCAACTTCCGAAATCAAAGAATCTTTATTTCACTTATACAAACGAAATAGTGCTAAAAATTCCCACCTGCTCCACAAATCGGGTAGTACCGCGGAACCCTTTGAGAGCTAAAATTAATAATCATATTAACATCAACAACATCATGTCTGTCTCTCAAAATGGATGTAGGAATGGGTCCCGCGGTACTAAGGAGCTACTCCTCATTGATATAGCCATTAGCCAACAGGTTCGGCGTTCCCGAAAGGATCTGTCGACATGTTGTATAGACTATAAGAAGGCCTATGACTCGGTGCCTCATACATGGCTCATGAGGGTGATGGACTTGTATAAAATTGATACAATGCTACGCACCTTCCTAATGTCGTGTATGGGGCAATTGAGGACAGTTCTTTTGCTATCCAGGATGTCGAAATATCCAGAGGAACAGCGAACCGGTAAGGATCCAGCGGGGTATATTTCAGGGCGATAGTTTGAGTCCACTTTGGTTTTGCCTAGCCTTGAACCCTCTAAGCACACTGCTGGAGAATTCAGTGCTGGGCTATCGGTTGAAGAGAGGTGGTCAGGTTATATCTCACCTCTTTTATATGGATGATTTGAAACTCTTTCCCCCCAGTAATCTGCAACTGATGGAGCTACTGAAGGTAACTGAAACTTTCAGTAGTGCCATCAGGATGGAGTTTGATGTGGACAAATGTGCGGTCATGTATGTAAAGCGTGGGGAGATTATGGAATCCGTGGGAGCTCAACTCGCAGATTCCATAAACCTCAGATCCCTCTCTTCAACTGAAACTTACAAGTATTTGGGTATGTCGGAAGTGTTAGGTATCAATGTTACTGACATGAAGCAATCGTTGAAGGAGCGCTTCTTTGGCCGCCTGAAGAAGGTATTCAATAGCCTTCTATCAGGCGGAAACAAGGTGCGCGCCTTCAACGGTTGGGTCATGCCGGTATTGATGCACTCTTTCGGCGTACTCAAATGGACTCAAACGGAACTTGACGCCCTGGATAGGCGGGTCCGTACACTGCTTACTGCACATCGAATGCATCACCAGTCGGTAATGAGACTGTATATCCCGCGAAAGTGTGGAGGTCAAGGCGACAATCGCGAGATATGCAGTCTCAGGGAATATTTCCTAGCTGTCGACGTGGGTATGCATTGAGATGTAGTGGCGGAGGACAAGGGACTCACCCCGCTCTCTTTGGCAAATGAGAACTGGCGCAAACCTGCGGTGCTAGACACTAACGATCGCAGGGCGGTATGGCAAAGTAAGGAACTTTACGGACGCTATTTCCGGGCCCTACTTGGGCCCGACGTAAATCAATTAGCGTCCGTAGCCTGGTTGCGTTTCGGTGATCTCTTTGGAGAAACCGAAGGTTTTGTCTGTGCAATTATGGACGAAGTTATCATGACGAATAACTACCGGAGATTTATTGTGAAGGACGGCACGGTTGACATATGTCGGGCATGTCACCGTCCGGGAGAATCGATTCTCTAAATTTTCTCTGGTTGTTCTCGTCTAGCTAATGGAGAATACTTGCATAGGCACAACCTTGTAGCCAGGATTATCCATCAGCAACTTGCTCTGAAATACTCTCTTGTGGAATCGGAGGTGCCGTACTACAGGTATGCGCCCGACCCAGTTCTCGATAATGGCAATATCACATTGTACTGGGATCGGTCCATCATCACTGACAGGACTATTGTTGCCAATAAGCCTGATATAGTGGTGATGGACCGAATCGAGAGGCTTGCTATGATTGTAGACATAACCGTTCCGCATGACGAGAACCTCGTGAAAGCCGAGAAAGATAAGCAAATCAAATATATTGACTTGGCTCGCGAGGTTGTCGACATGTGGGATGTGGACTCAGCAATCATTGTACCGATAGTTGTGTCAGCCAATGGCTTAATAGCCACGAGCCTCGACCAGTACCTCAGGAGGCTTTCGTTAGGCAGCTGGATCAAGGGCCTGATTCAGAAAGCGGTACTTCTGGACACGGCTCGTATTGTTAGGAGGTTCCTCTCTCTTGAGCCCTGACCACCGGTAGCTTGAACCCTGTTCCCGATACCGGTGGGCTACTATTTTGTATATTTTTTTTTATTTTTTGTATTTTTTAAGAAATAAGCTAAAAAAATGAATAAATGGAATAATAATAATATCTTGGGACAACTCACACACGGTCATCCGATCCCAAACTAGGCAGAGCCTGTGCTATGGCAACTAGACAACTGATAAACATACTTACATATTTCTAAATACATACGTGTTATAGACAAATTTCACCCAGACACAGAACAAATGATCATGCTCATCACAAAAAGATCTGTCCTGGGTGGGAATCGAACCCACGACCTCTGGTTTAGCAGTCAGGATCACTAACCACTCGACCAACAGGCCAGTCAGATAAATAAATGTCTATGTATACGTATGAATATATGTATAGCCTATTATTGACTCCTTTGGAGTTAGACTTGAAGTCGAGTTGTTTTTCGGTGAATCGTTTCTCCGGGACGAGTTGTACGAACCATTTTGTCACATACGTTGTCAATAATAATCAGAAATTCATCTATATTTCAGGGTCAAGATTCTGACTACACATTGAAGGATGGAACCAAAAGGAATACCTCCTATTGGTCACACGATAATTATGAACCCGAGAACGAAACCTTGCTTTATGACTGCACGAATATATTCTACGAGTGCCTGCCGGTTAAATTTACCTCTATGATTGAACTTGCTGCCTCAAATCTAATCTTGAAATCCTGCTTTGCTAAAAATCACACTCTATGTCAAATTATAAGATTTCATAATTTGACCCACAATGACAAAGTATTATTCTTATCTAACGCAATTAAAGATAAATATTTCTATCAAGTCAGTTGTTCACTAAATTCAAACGGGACTCAAGAATGTTACACGAAAGACGGTGTTGCCTACACCGAGCCGGTTCATACGGCAAATCAAACGTCGGAGAGTGGGCAAAATGAATTTATTTGTGAGGAAAGTGAAACAAGGGCTGGAAGAAGAGCTACTAGTTTTGAAAACCCATGTGGATACCAATCTGCTTTAAAGTGGATAAATTGTAAAAAAGTAGTGTGTGTTACATTTGTTGAGGGGGACGAACCCGGTTATTATTGGAATTGTGATCCTGCAGTTGACAATCCATTTACTTATTTTAACCCCACAACAACAACTACGACAACAACCACAACAACAACGACAACCACAACCACAACGACAACCACAACAACAACGACTACGACAACAACCACAACAACAACAACTACTACAACAACAACTACAACAACTACGACGACAACAACCACAACAACCACCACAACAACAACTACAACAACAACTACGACAACCACAACCGAGCCTCCCCTTCCAACCTCGCCTTATAATAAATACTTTAAGGGCGACAGAGTAATAGTGAAACTACACGGTTACGTTGCGAAAGTCAGTCATGTGTCAATACGCAGGGGTAGATACTCTAGTAGGAGTAAACAACGCAGACATGTACACATCACAGGATTTAGTATGGCTGATTCCTTTGAATTTGAAAAAGGTAGATGTAAAAATGGTAAGCAGTGTGCGGTTGTATTTACACATACGTTAGACATACCAACCATTACCTTGTGGCCCAGGACACCAAGACCGACTACAACAACCGAGACACGCACGGGCAAGTGGTCAACGTGGACACCCCCTACAAGACGGCCCAGAAAGGGAAGGCCTAACCACCGGAAGGGGAGAGTCCGCGGTCACCCCCCGCGACGATAACACGTGTCAAAGGCTGCTCTGCGCTAATTCTAAATTTCTGCGAAAAATCGTAAAATTGATATTTTTTAACCGATCAGTGTTGTGTTCACCATCAAATTGTGCAGAAAAATACGAACTATCTTTTTGTGAAAATTGCAAAATCGTGAATGCCTTACGTTAGACATACCAACAATCACATTGTGGCCAAGGACGCCAAGGCCGTCTACAACAACCGAGACACGCACGGGCAAGTGGTCAACGTGGACACCCCCTACAAGACGGACTAAAAGGGGAAAGCCTAACCGCCGGAAGAGTGTGCACAGATTTCTAGCACGACACAACAACCCCAGCGAAGTCTGAATATGGTCTCTTCGCCCAAGGGAATAACTTAAAGACCCACGTTCTGCAAGGTAGTACTGTTGCAAGCAAGTTACGCAGCGCCCAATCTGCAAAGTTAGATCACACATAACGGGGAAGTCTTCTCTAGGACCCTTTAACAATTCGAATAACAGTTACTGTTGTTTCAGACATTCTAGATTTAGTTATTCCATAACTTTGTGTAAGATATTGAGCATGGGATCATAATAGCAGAATATTTCAAATCGTGAAATCTGTTCTCCCCAAAAGACTACCGCCAATCGCAGATCGCTGACGGCAGGCTAACCGTAAGCGTTGGTGGATGTCTTCGTGGGCCCCCGGGCCAGTTGGTAAACAGCCATGGTGTGCAGAATTATACCATGTATATTATAACAATAACAATCTATATATATAAAAAACAGATTGTAGTACGTGTAACAGTTTAAATCTGTGGCAATCAAGTGTGCGACGTGGTGTTCTCCTTGCTAGGCTATGGAATAGCCTACATTAAGGAGTAACAGTGCCGATCCCCTCCAATTGTTTTACTGTACGGGGTGTACAATATACGTGCCCCCCACCCCCCACACCGGTATTGTGAGTGTGCGTCATAGAGGGGATTGCAAGATCCCACATGTTACAGGAGAAGACGCCCCGGGCGTCGGGAGTCGCAGGGCGATCCCCGGCCACCATAGGCGCGGGCCTGCGGACGGCGAGCGTTGGGTGGCTCGCTGTCCGATCACCACCAGGCCCGGGTCGATGGCGCGTTGTGTTTCACGCGCGCCTCAAAGAGATGTCAGCA
>NDFZ01004716.1:92969-105365 GCA_002192655.3 Mamestra configurata | reverse complement strand
AAAAAAAAAAAAAAAAAAAAAAAAAGATCCCACATGTAAATAATATAAAAATACTTTTACGTCATTTCAATGTAAAAATACGTCCCCCTATTTATAGTTAATTATTATTAAATTTTTGAGTTTAAAAGGATAGTTTGGAGAAATATGTTTGTATTTTTTTTTGTATATCCTTTCATATTAAAAATTGTGCAAAATTGCAGGACATTGATTCAATCGTTTACTTATTGTTCAGGCACTTCAACGAATTACCCACTTAAACATACATAAACATCAATCACATTTAGTTTTGGGTAGGATAGTAAATTCGTCACTTACAGAAGTGCACAGTACTGTCAAAGAACTTAATGAAGACAATGTTAGACATCGTTCTTTGAATTATTTTCAAGTAACAAGTTAGACAATTAAAGTTTAAATGAGTTATGTTCACAAATACTATGGGGAGTAGCGAAATACCTTAGTTGCTAAATAGTTAAACCTTAGTAGGTATTTGTTTCTGAAAATGATCTAATTTGTTGTATCAGTCTACATAAAACAGTAATGTTAATTTTTATTCATAAAATAAATTTTAAATCCTTTCTCACTGTTTTCAGTTTACCATTCGCATCTTCAAATACCATTCGCGTTTTGATTGATCACTAATACCTACCTACAATGTATTTGCAACAATTGCTACGACTGCTCCGTTGGTCTCGTGGTCGCAAGCGCGACTGCCGAGCGTGGAGTCTTGGGTTCAATTCCCGGGCAAAAAGTATAATTCGGTTTTTCAAATAGGAATTTCTCAGTGACAGCCCGGAGTTTGGAAGTTGGTGGTGTGACACTCCCGTGCCTCGGTGCGCACGTTAAGCCGTTGGTCCTGCGCCAGATCTCTCTCCGGTCGTGTCGGGTTGCCGTCCCATCGGAATATGAGAGTGATGGAAGATCCCGTGCACCTATGTTTGCGCAAACACTTGTGCGCACACCCTTTTTTCGCGATTTCAGTGTTGGTCCCATAGTGAAAGTTGTTCATAATGATGAGTACAATGACCCCGTAAGAGGTATTGCGTTTATTCTGTAACAGGTTGTATAAGGGTTGATGAATGGATGGAAGTTTGTTACTCAATCACGCCAGAACGACGGAAAGGGTGAAATTTGGCACAAAGATAGATTATAGTCAGGAATAGCACATAGGCTAGCTTTTTATCACGGGAGTATTTTCCCTTGGGATGACTACCGATATAAACGCGGGCGAGGCCGCTGGTAGAAAATAGTAAATAAATAAATATTTGTACCTCTTGAAGTAGAGAAGCACAAAAATCACGTGTATGGTCAACCGTCACAGTTGGCAACAAAATGGCGTGGACCTTGAACAAACGCTGAACATTAATTGGTAGTTAAAAGAATCTGTCAACATCACGTTTGTTCAGCCAACAGTTAGTTTCCTAACGTTAGCTTTGTTCAGCAAAAAAAAAGCGGCAGAACAGATTGCAAATACATTTAATGGTCTAGCACAAATACGTACTAAATATAGTAGAATAGAATTAGGGAACGTACCTTTACTACGTGACCCGTTCAGAGGGGGGAGAGGAGTCTTTAAAATACCACACTTGGTCACAGGAGGGGTGGCTTAGGTTTTATTAACGTAGTCAATATCCTCTAGGGAAATCTCCCACTTTTTGAGTTACATTCAAATATAGCATGCAGCGTTTAGCGCTTTTTTTAAGTTTCTGTTGAAGAAGAAAATAGGTACGCAAGCACTTTTGGCGTGACGCGGCAAGCGCCGTTTTTATAAAGACAAATATGAGGCAAATATATTTTTTTTATATATTCTGTTTGCAAAAGAATATTTAAAATCATATTTATGAATTACAACGTGAAGACTAGAGGGGAAGGGGGGTTTTGGTAATACAACGAGTGGTTACCGAAGTAGGTGAAGGGGGTAAAAAATTGTAAAAATAGGACACGTAGTATGAGTATGTTCCCTTATATTCAAATAAGTTACAGAAATGATAGAAGAAAAAAACGATACATAGGGTGACACAAACCCCAGCCTGGGTGTGCATAGATTTGGCGTAACTAGAAAACATTGAAAGACCTGACGATATCCAATTATTAGTCGTATATTTTAAGTGTTTTTTACAGTGTTTCATTATTATGACATAGTAGTGGAACATCGTACCGACTCAGAATAAATTTTTGACGTTTTTTTTTTTTATGTATCAGAAACGAAACTGATTATTGTACATTATTTATTTTTTACTTCCAATGTTGTAATAATTATTCTGCTCTGAAAAGACAAATCCAACAAACCAAAGATCTCCAAAATCCGTCCAGCCGTTCTTGAGTTATACATGGTGTAACTAACCAGACTTTGTTTTATATAGATAAGAGATATAATAATAATAGGCTTATGTTTAACTGATCACCTGATTTAGTAAAATATCACAGGCAAAAATAGAGAATGATCACCAGAATATAAAACCGCATTTTAATTTAAAACTATAACCAAAGTTTGTACATCTTGCTATCCTATTAAAGCAAATGACTCCAAACAAATCATAGTTGACCCAAAAATAGTAAATGATCACCAAAATCAAAACCGCAGTTTAATATGAAATTATAACCAAAGTTTATTCATCTTGCTACCCTATCAAATAAGCCAAATATTTAGTATCCGGGTAACCTACTAAAAACAATTTCTTTTTTCTATTATTGCAAGTCGTTTCTGGCACTCGCCGGCCGCTGCCGCGGCACCGCTCGCTTCGCTCGCTCGGCTCGTGCGTAGGAGGTCACAGTTTTAACCTAACCTAACCTACACATTTTGTTTAAAGAAGAAATTTGCTCGCAAAAATTTGGTGACCATTTACTATATTTTGTCCCCGAATACAATTTGAACTACAGTCGTGAATAAAACAGCTAGAACTATTATTTTTTAGGCTTAATTTTTTTGGTGTTAAGTATATATTTTTGGTAAAAGAGCTTAGGGTATCGAATTATTTTCTGGTGGTCATAATATTTATTCCCATAATAATAATATAATATAATTACAATATTCAATTACAGCCAGCACAGCTCAACGTGTTTTTTGAAGATTGGAGGAGTCTCGATATTTATGAAATGGCTGGTCACCCACCCATGTGGGTGTTAATTCAGAGCCTCTCGATATAATATGTTCTTTTTTCATTTTTTATTTTAAAACGTTGCCCCACACTAGGAAGGTCTCCTCTATTGTGGGTGCGCTTACAAACATACAATATCACATACACAAACAGCCAGGCCCTGAGATATTGAGAGTAAAGAGGCGGAAATTAATGTAACTTGCACTAAATGAATTCGTTATTCCTCTAGAATACCTACACACTATTATAGAGAGCTTAAGTCATCATCACATTCGTCATCATCACATTATTTAGGTACTACCTGCTCCCCCTAAAGGGGGATGCCAAGCCGCCATAGTGATTTAGGCCCTGAGTGCCTACAAGTAACATCGAATGCATTGGGACTTCTATAAACAAAAGGACAAATAAATAAAGTACAATATGTGTAAATGTCAAATCAATGTTTTGCAACAAATCTTTATTTTTTCCCGGATTTTAAATTGGCAACCTAGCAAATGTCTGTTTATTTCGTTGTATCGTTTCAATATTTATTATTTATTAAAAAAATGTTACTGACTTGTATCGCGTCGTGAATAGAAGAGTTAATTACGTAAAATTTACATATTTTTTTTTACTAAATTAAATTTCTTGGGCATCGCAAGGCCTAAAATCGGCATTCCCCTTTAGACGTTACCATCAAGTATGATTGGTGTAATGAGTAGCTTAGCGAAACCGCTTAGTTAGTTTGTGAACTAACTCAATGAACCTAGTTTTTAAGGTTCTGTAGTCAACAGGGGTCCCCCTAATAATTTCGCCATGTCCGTCTGTCTGTCTGTCCGCGGCTTAGCGCAGAGACGTTTAGCACTAGTAAGTTGGAATTTGGTATGGGTATATATATTAATCACGCCAACAAATTGGTAAAATAAAATATTTAAAAAAAAATTAAGGGTTACCATGGTAGCGATGTTTTTTTAATTGTTTATCTCATGGTGTGGGATGTCTTTGGATATCGTTTAAAAATATTGATATTTCCATCCCAGGATCCGTTTGCGAAATATTAAGTTTTAAAGCGCTAATTTTTGTTAGGGTCAAGTGTCACCCTCTCTCTGCCAGCTAAACGGTTGATTTTGGAGACGTGAAAAAAAACATATTGGTAGCATTATAATGCATTTACAAGTAGCAGGTTGACTTTACAAGTTAACGAGTAGAAACCAGAAATCATTTATTTTGCAATGAATGTGGGTACAAAATAAGATGTCAACATTGTAAAAGCAGTTCCAACATATTATACCTTACGGCATGCAAAAGTAAAAAATATTTATATCTACACAATTATACAACCATCATCTGCCTAACCTTTTCCCAACTATATTGGGGTCGGCTTCCAGTCAAACCGAATTTAGCTGAATACCAGTATTTTACGTGGAGCGGCTGCCTACCGGACCTCCACAACCCATTAACAGGGTAACACTGTACTCTTTGGCAAGACTGGTGTCAGATTATCTGGCTTCTGACAATCCGTAACGACTGCCAAAGATATACAAACGACAGCCGGGACCAACGGCTTAACGTGCTTTCTGAGGCACGGAGGAGTCTCGGTATGTAAAGATGGTCACCCATCCACAGACCAACATCGGCAAGCGTTGCTTAACCTTGAAGATAAATTAAAAGAGTGCAGTTATGATGATCTACAGCCTTCCTACATAAACTAAAACAAAAACTACAATCTTAACTCCATTTTTTGACAGATGATTGATTATATAAATCAATTAACAAGATACATGACGAAATTTGAAATAATATATAATAAATTAATATAACATTATAAACTCATATCATTCAAAAAATCTTGTATCTTCATTCTTCTTTTATTTCATTATTTTATTATCTTTTTTTTATCTTTTTCATTCATCTACTAGTAAGGATGTTAGCCTGTTTTAAAAAATATACTTATTAATTCGTCTTTGTAGGCATGAGGTACTTTATTGATAGTAAGCTTTTTCTTAATAATGCTGTTTTGTGCCTACCTCTAAACATCAGATTTTTATATTGCGACTTTACAGATCTCGGACGTGTTCCAATATCGTCCATTAGGGTAAAAATGTGCATGTTTGTTTTAACAAACATTGCAACTTCAAGTATATACAAAGATCAGGCCTGCGGACGGCGAGCGTTGGGTGGCTCGCTGTCCGATCACCACCAGGCCCGGGTCGATGGCGCGTTTTGTTTCACGCGCGCCTCAAAGAGATGTCAGCATAGAAGACGGGGCCCGCTAGGGCCAGAGCCTGGCAGGGTTGCGCAAAGGGCTTTAGAAGGAACACGGATGGGTTTTAGTCAGTAAGAGTCTGACACGCCCTTCTGCTCCACCCAGAAATGATGATTTCCCATCCTTAAAAAAAAAAAAGTATATACAAAGATGGAAAGGTGAGTACTTAACTTTAGAGACTGGACTTGCACAACTATCGGTATTTATAAGACCAGTCATTGATCTTATGCACTGTTTTTGGTCTTTGAATATCCTTTCCCTCTCAGTTTTAGTTACCCCAGAAAATAACTCCGAATCTCAAAACTGACGCAACTAGACTATTATAAGCTTCCAGCACGGTGCGTATCCTTACTTTTTTTGGGGTGCGTACCATTTGACATAATAACAAAAGTTCTAACGATCACATGACTTAATTTTATTTAATATAATTTTTTTAGTATAACGATGAAATGATATAATAAATTATTGATATAATTTCAGTTTACCTAATTTTATATAGTTTAATAAACATTTTCTATAGTGCACATTTGAACTAATATTCAGTTAGTATAATATTTAGTTAGTATAATATTAAAATTCTATAATCGTTTAATATAATTTCTTTCATATTCACCTCATATATACCTGCGTCAGATCCCCTCTATGGTTGGTGAATCATTTGGGTTAGGTCCCTGTATGGGGCCCCGATCTGGGTGGCTGACCTGACGGCCAGCACCATCACAGTGCTGCGGAAGCCGCAGAGGGTGATGGCCGTCAGAGTCATCAGGGGATATCGCACGATCTCCTACGAGGCGGCTTGCGCACTGGCCGGATCTCCGCCGTGGGACCTGGAGGCGAAAGTGCTCGCGTCACTACACAGGTGGCGCGAGGACGCGCGGGCGCGCGGCGAGCGACTGACGCAGCGACACTTGGAGTTGCGTCGGTCGCAGCTGCGCGGAGTCCTGGTGGCGGAATGGCGGGACAGGCTTTCGAGCCCTACCGCCGGCCTCATCACCATCGAGGCCATCCGGCCAGTGCTCGACCTCTGGCTCGGGAGAAGGCACGGCTCCCTGTCGTTTCGTGCGACGCAGGTCCTCTCGGGGCATGGCTGCTTCGGGAGGTTCTTGTGTCGCATAGGCAGGGAGCCGGACGCTCGATGCCACCACTGCGTCGACTGTCGGGAGGACACGGCACGGCATACGCTTGCAGAGTGTGCAGCTTGGGAGGAGCCGCGCCGTGCCCTCATCTCTGTTGTAGGCGGTGACCTCTCGCTGCCGGCCGTAGTCCATGCTATGGTCGGCGGTGAGGAGTCCTGGGACGCGGTGGTCTCCTTCTGCGAGACAGTTATCGCGCAGAAGGAGGCTGCGGAAAGGGAGAGGGAGATCACAACCGCTCTCCCTGCCCGCAGCAGGCGCATCGGGCGTCGGAGGAGGGCATACGCTGCCCTCTTCCGGCCCCCCTAACTGGGTCCAGGGGCGGCGGACTTGGGGATGTCCGTCGCCCCCCATTCATCCGGACCCGAGGTGGCGGCGCGTGGTGTTCCCGTGCGCCCCTCTTTGACGTAGCGAGGGGAGTTAAACACCAGTCAAACACCGCCGACGCGAGGTGGCCCGCAGAGGCGGGCCGGCACCAGCCGGGGATTGCGGATGTCGCATACGTTCCCGCGATCCCCGGCGTAGGTGGGAGATGGAACACCGGGATGGTTTTAGTCAGTAAGAGTCCTGACAGACCCCTCCGCCCGCCCCAGGGTGGAGGATTTCCATGAGGATTTCCCCCCGACATCAAAAATAAAAAAAAACCATTAGCGCCATATATACCTGCGCCAGATCCCTTTATTGTTGGTGAATCATTTGGGTTAGATGAGGTTATAACAGTATGATATTTTCTGATGTTTACTTATTCACTACAGAAAATGAGTAAATATGAAAATTAGGTCAACTGAACGTTATATACAAAGAGAGTATATTGCTCTTTTTATATAACGTTCAGTTGACCTAATTTGAAAATTATATGAGATGAACGTTATACTGAATGTTATTAGAGCAAAAGAAGTTTATATGAAATGTAATATTAGATCACATGAAATTAGGTTATTTGTTTTTATAGCATATGAAAATTATATCATGTAAACGTTATTTCAAGTGATTATATATTATCTGTTATAATGGCATATAATATTACACACCCCTTTTTTGCCAGGTTATAAAGAACGTACGTTGGCTTGCTTAACCTCTTACATACATCCTCTGAACGCGGTTTCCAGATCAGTTTGTACCCAGGAATTTTGTAACATTTGTCGAGTCTACTTTTTGTCCATTAAATGCAACGTCATAACTTTCAGGTCCTTGACGCTGATGAAAGTGCATAATTTTTGTTTTTTGAATATTTATAATTAGATTATTTTTAACATAGATTGCATGATCTACAATTTTTGTCGGACCTATTTTTATGAGATACCCGTATTTGCGTAATTTCACCTAGATTTTTTTTTTGCATATGTCGGATCGATGGGGACATTTCACATTTCACAGCTCAATGCGATTTTTTGTAACCTTGCATGTATAACTTGACCGGGCTATTAACTCAATTTAATAATCATCATCATCTAAAATTCACTGATGACATCAACAATAATGACACAGTGTTTTTCCCAACGCAGATTTTTGCTTCAATCATCAACATTTTTGCCATCTACAGCTCATCGGATTTTACACCCAGTGAATTTAGATACAGGGCTTATTTTCATTTGTAGTGATACACGTACAAACAATAAAATTCAATATGAGAAGTCATTTGCGGCAAAGACACATATTTAGGTCAAATGGTTTGATATGTTCTAAAGTGTTCCTTGTTGTGTAGTACTCTTCTGTTATTAAGGAGATGCTTATTAATGATGGAAATAAGTTTTTTAAATTTATTATTTTACTTCGCAACATTTACTTTTCCCTTTGGTGTATTTTTTGTCTTATTATTTGCTAGGTACAATTAAGGTTCAAATCAAATCAAAACTCAAACTGTTTATTGCAATCCATAATGTACACATACAGGTGGTAAATGCATTTTTTTATCCTTTATTTCAGGCAACTAAGGTTCATAAAACACAGTACATATATAAGTTTAAAAACAATAACTATTAACCAACAATTATGGACCTCAGGCACAGCAAATTTTTAAATAAATAGAGCGAGGAAGAGCAATTTAATTTTCATTTCATTTCAGGTTATGGCAAATTAAAACTCAAACATCACACGCCACCACAAGCTTGCCATTTTTCTTTTCCTAAATCCTTATTTGAATTCCGGGTAGTATTGAGTCTGTTTACTATGTTTTTATTTACATAATAATTTCATGTTTATTTTCCCGATGGCATCATGCTTGTTGAAATAAAATTTCTATTGTTCAATTCTTAAGGTACCTGATTGTTTATTAAACAGACACTTATTATAAACTTTGATTTCGAGTTGACTTCCTAGTAGTGCATCAACTACTTTTTTATAAGCTACATGTGTCTATTCCGTTAGTTATTTTAAACAAAAACCGGAAAATGCATATTTTTCTGTTAAAATAAAATTCTGGTATTTTACGTAAAAAACGCTTATTAAAAAATTGTTATGGCAAAAGTGTTTGTTGTTATAATTAAAAAGCAAACAATATCTTGAAATCGTACTTATTCAGTGACTGTCTTCCCCTTAAATATATAAAAATTACGTGCATGTGGCGAACTCTTTACTTACCGTGTCATGACATTGAACTAATAATTACTTGGCATTCAAACTAATGGAACGAACAGATGCCATCGATATATTTAGTTGTTTGCAAGACGCCATTACCTTTAGCGGACGTTTTATATAAGTTTTGTACTAAAAAAGTGTGTTAAACAATATTTCGTAACGGTATTTGAATATAATAAGACTGTGTTGAACTTTTTGAAAATCGAACACACAGTAACAATCAAATCGACCTTTTATTTTATGGTGTCTCCCAAGGAAGTATATTGGTACCAACGTATTTAAATAATTCTTTGGTGTTAAAAATACATTTTGTAAAAAAAGAATGGTGCAAATGAAATATACGCTGAATTTAATAATATTTATTATCTTATTCATACGGACGCTAAAAGTGTTTGGGAGAGATCTCAGTGAGCAAGAAAGAGCATTAAGAGCGGAATTTATACAGAAACTACTAAATAAGCAAAATAAATTAGAAGGAAAAATCAAACTGTTGGGAGGTGCAAGTAAATATGAAGGTAAGCCAGACATGGATGGAGGTCTGCCCTGCTTGGGCGGAGCACCGCCGTGTCACCGCGGCCCTGGAACGCAAAGGGCTTTAGAAGGAACACGGATGGGTTTTAGTCAGTAAGAGTCTGACACGCCCTTCCGCTCCACCCAGAGCGGAAGAAGTCATTTGATGATTTCCCATCCTTAAAATAAAAAAAAAGCCAGACATGGAAACGGTATTAAAGACAAACAACGAAATATTAGGTACACAATGTAATTGCTTTTAATGGGTTTTCCATTCGAAAATTTACGAGCGTGTAACTGTCTCACTAAAGAAGGTTTTATTTCGCGCGTTCAAAAAAACAAACAAACTCTTCAGCTTTACTATATTCTGCCAGGGTTGCGGAATTTGTTCGGAAGAGTCACCGCGGCCCTGGAACGCAAAGGGCTTTAGAAGGAACACGGATGGGTTTTAGTCAGTAAGAGTCTGACACGCCCTTCTGCTCCACCCAGAGCGGAAGAAGTCATTTGATGATTTCCTATCCATAAAAAATAAGCTTTACTATATTAGTATAGATAGATAAGGGTACCGTAGTACGGAACCAATGGGTGGCCCTTATTCCATGGGACTTATAATATCCCTGCGAAGTGTGGGCTTACGTAATGTATTTTTCAGGAAATGTATACATTTATCACGCTGGTCGCTGGGGTGCTGTGTGTGATGACTCTTGGGATGATGAAGCTGCTGCAGTGGTCTGCAGATCCTTTAACATGACTGGAATAGCGACGGTCGGAGGACAGTATGGCGAGACTGTTGGTATGTTTAATTTTATTGATTACCTCTTTTGTTTTGATACTTATGCCAGTTTCTATGAATTTAGTAATAAAAAGTACCGGAAAACGCAATGTTGGAAAGCCTCCCACAAGGTGGACCGATGACCTGGCGAGGATCGCGGGTAACTGATGGATGCGAGACGCACAGGACCGGTTATTGTGGCGACATTTGGGGGAGGCCTATGTTCAGCGGATGTCTATCGGCTGATATGATGATTCATTCAGTTTTTTTTCTTAAATATAAAAATTCTTTAAAAAAAAAAGTAGTGACAATTAACAGAAATTCATTGAGATGCTATCAATAGACTTCTTTAATCCCGTATGCACTTTTCACGCGCACCCATGGACAACCCTCTGTTGATGCAGGACGATTGCAACTATGAGTTAGGGTGGGTCTCCTGCCTGAACAATATTTTTAAGATATATGTAAAAATGGGCAGAGGTGATTGCACACTCGATTATCGGGCCCAGATTATAAAGATGGCAAAATGTCCTGAAGTGCTAGAGGAGTAGAGAGGTATATCACGGATTATAGAGGTATGCGGAACAGGGCGTAAAGTCCCGCAAACCTCAATTTAAAAGGGAGAATCTTCCGACCAGACGGGTTTTGTATCTGGCGGACAACTACCCGATGGTTGATAATTGGGCTGCTATATGTTCAAATCGCACGGAAAACTCTGATATCGCGTTGCATGATTTTTACGACGTAGTTCATGTTGCGATATAGATGTCGCTACTTTCGTTTTTGTGGCGGTATAGATTCCGTTGCAGGATATCAGGAGAATTCCGAAAGAACGGTCAAGAATTCTCTTTTTTTTTGAGTGGCGTCTCGCAGTTCAGTCTATGAGGTTGTCGACTGCTTGACCGAACTTACCTGTGGCGGCCATAATATAAATATTAAAGCCTCCAGCCAGGGCTTATTAAACTTACAAACAAAGCAACGACACGCTAAAGCATGCGGGTACGGGCCTCGGTTTAGGGCGTCGCTGGGGGCTGGGTGGCCGCCCTCGCGGACGGCGTTGGCATTGTTGGGGCGTATTTCTCGCCCAACAAGAGCCTCGCCGACTTCGAGAGCTTCCTTGTCGAGTTGGGTGCCGTCGTGAACCGGTACCACCCTCGCCCGGTGCTGCTGCTCGGGGATCTCAACGCCAAGTCTGCGGCGTGGGGATCCCCGGTCACCGATGTCAAGGGCGAGGCGTTGGAGGAGTGGGCGGTCACGACCGGCTTGACCGTCCTGAATCGGGGCTCGGTCTACACGTGCGTGCGACAGCGGGGTGGTTCTATAGTGGACGTTTCGTTCGCTAGCCCCGCTGTCGCAAGCCGTGTCCGCGATTGGCGTGTCGCCGTGGAGGTGGAGACGTTGTCGGATCACAGATATATCCGTTTCAACGTCTCCCCCCAGACCGCGGGCGGCCGCAATCCAACGGCCCCGCGAACGGACGGTCCGCGTTGGGCGCGAAAGCGCCTCGACAGGGAGCTACTCGAGGAGGCCGCTATTGTGCAGGCCTGGATCCGGGAGTCGGCAACGACCGGACCCGTCGACGTCGAAGAGGAGGCGCAGTGGTTCCACGGGGCGATGACGCAAATTTGCGACGCGTCAATGCCCCGGGTTCGCACACAACCCAGAAGGCGCCAGGTGTACTGGTGGTCCGCCGAGATCGCGCAGTTGCGCGACTCGTGCGTGGAGGTCAGGCGCCAGTACACCCGATACCGGAGAAGACGTCGTCGGGTCCCTGACGAAGAAGCCGCGCGGTATGAGGTGTACCGCGCGGCTAAGAAGGCTCTGTGGCTGGCCATCGGCGAGGCGAAGACGCGAGCCAGGGAGGAGATGTTGGAGACTCTAAACGGGGATCCGTGGGGGCGTCCTTATCGCTCGGTCCGAGGCAAACTCGGACCATGGGCGCCCCCGCTTACGGAGAGTCTCCAACCCGAGCTGCTGGAGGACGTGGTCGCAGCCCTCTTCCCGGCACGAGCGGAGCACGCTCCGCCGCCGATGGCTCTGCCCACAGCCGCAGAGCCCGAAGAG
>NDFZ01004716.1:0-89690 GCA_002192655.3 Mamestra configurata | reverse complement strand
AAAAAAAAAAAAAAAAAAAAAAAAAAAAAAAAGGGCGTCGCTGGGGGGAGTACGGGGCTGGATCGAACAAATATTATTATTTGGGGACGGTCTCGGTGGTGAGATACTTCCTTCCTCCGAGCACATTTGCTCTTACGAATCTCCACTCAAGCCATCCAGTAAAGACAAGAAAGAGGAGCCTTGTTTCTCGTTAATGTTCACTCTGGCCGGCCAATAAAAGCAAGTTGGAGATGCTGAACAAGACTTCTGACGAAATAACAAAAAAATGCTAGAATACCAACGAAAACTACACATACAAGATATTTTTCGAACTGACTGTACTTTACAAGCATACATCTTCATCCAAAACAAAATTAGGCGAAAAAGAAACAAAAAGTGGGTCGAAACAGAAATCATATGAATGAAACAAATGATAAACACGGCGAACGGAAAAATTAAAATTAGGCGAACTCTGTGGGCGAATCCGGAACAAATCAATTATATTATACTAGTTGACTCGGTGAACTTCGTACCACCTAAAATTTAATTCATTGTACTACTTTCCTTTCTAAAGAAACCCGGGTTTAGGTGAACAAAGAAAAATGTATAATTGCACTGCAATAGCGTAATGATTCGTTGCTATTGTAAAAATACGTTAACTTTTTATGTTTTGTATTTTCTTTAGAAAAATACTGGTTGGACGACGTGATATGTCAAGGCGATGAACCACTTCTTTCTAAATGTGTTTTCAACCGTTGGGGAGCATCGGACTGCGGTAAAGATGAAGCAGCCGGCGTTATGTGCATGCCTAAAGCTGAATCACCTAAGAATAATAAATTGGTAATGAAGGCTTGGCCAGGGGGAAAGGTTCGAGACGTTTTGAACGTGTCAACTGCGCAGTTGAGGCTCGTTGGCGGTAAAAATACCAAAGAAGGAAGAGTTGAGGTAAGTGCAACATTAATCTTATTGCAAAATATAAATCAACATGGTATCATAACGTCATACTGCAACCTAATTAATTTACTTTACTTCAATTTATTAATTAATGTACTTCAAAGATCATAGACGAAAAAGAGAGAAATTTAAAAAAATACCAATAGAGAGATCTGTCTGTCTCTATCTCTAAAGAAAGATACATACGACAGGCTGGCAACAGAATAAATCAAAAACTTAAAAATGAAACATAATTTGGAAGTCGTTTTTATTTTATTGTAAAATAGCTTTTTTCAATTTTCACACCTAACAACTCTACTGGAAAGTCACAGGACAGCAAAATACGCAATTTAGTTAAATTGGCTGACATATTTTTTCCAGCTATTTTGATTTAAAAACCAAACTACTCAAGCGATTTTGATGAAATTTCTATGGCATTAATCGGAGAGTATATCCTTTCACATAAAAATAATTTAATTCATTGAGAACCTCCTCCTTTTTTTTGAAGTCGGTTACAAAGGGTTTACATATTCAAGCTAAACATTTGACTAGACAAAGTCATTTAGAACGTCTATTTTCAATTCAAGTCTTTTTTCACTTTGTTGGTAAGCCGTTGTCGTTTGTGTTCACTGTCTCACTGATGGTAAGCGATCACAGTTTTGTTTTGTTTTTAGATCTTCCATAACAACACTTGGGGCAGCATCTGCCCCGATGGCTGGACCCATTACGAAGCTTCGGTCGTCTGCAAGCACTTAGACCTGGGCTATGCTGAACAGGCTCTTCAAACTTATGTCTACGGCTTCTCTGAAGTAGTTCTTAGTGGTATCAACTGCGAAGGCAATGAGACCAGCCTTTTTGACTGCAAACATAGGCAGCATGGTGAAGTAAGGTGTCCTGGGGATTTTGGTGAGTACATTTTAAATAAGACTAGCTGATGCCCGCGTGGAATAGTTACTTTGGCCGGACATTTATATTTTTCAAAAACGCTTCATCATATGTTTATTTATTTTTTATCAAGTGCCAAATACAAGGGTTCATGGTTTTATCTTCAATAATGACCGGACTCCCGTACAAAATTCCACCACCCTTTTCACCCCCTTTAATGAATGATGTCTGGCATAAAAATCCTTTGCCCTTTCCCGGGACTCAAACTATCTCGATACCAAATTTCATCGTGTACAGACCTGGGGGTCTGCCTTCAAAACTTTACTTTATTTGAGTCAACAATGGAAGAATCCTTGTGAAACTTGCAGCAGGTAACAAATCCGCTATTATTTGTGGAGATTTTAATATTATTATTTTAGAAAATCATTTAAATAGCAGCAGATTTTTAAGCTTTTTTAAATCGTTCAATGTGTTTAATGTTTTTACTGAACCTACTAGGATAACACCAACTTCTTTAACTTGTATCGATAATGTATTCTTCTATTGTGATTATTTAGATAAAGCCATAGTTAATTACCTGCCGTCGGATCGTAGCGGACAATTGGTAACATTTAAGTTTAAAGCAGCCTTGCAAAAAAATCAATCACTATATAGGCCAATTACAACAGGCAAACTAGCTAGATTCAATGGTACCTTACAAAATAAGTTAAATGTTCTAAGCCATAATATTGAGGATACAAATAAATTTTAGGATAATTTATTTTCAGTAGTACTAAAGGAATTCAATACAACTTTTGAAAAGAAGTCTAAAACTACTTTCCCTAAGTTTATATTTAGTGACTGGGCGACTAAAAGTAATAGGATAAGTAGGGAAATACTAGGTATATGAGTTATATGGCCTTTCATTAACACAGAAACCTTTAAAATGTATGTAAACAAATATTCTAAAGTTTTCCGAAATACTTGCAAATTAGCTAAAGCCCTGTACATTGGCAACAAGATCAAATTGGCAGATAATAAAATTAAGACAGTTTGGAAAGTTATGAATAATGAAACAAGTAGGAATAAAGTAAAAAACACTGATTTTTTTACTGGAGACTGCACACGGTGCCATAAGCTCTAATTTAGAAGTAGCTCAAGAATTTGTAATTTTTTTCACTGAAATACCATCAAGAACTACTGAAGCTTTAAATTCTTCACCCAAGATCTCATTTAATTTATTAAGAGCAAACGTTCCAGGTTGTACGGTTGAATTCCAATTCAAACATATCAACCCTACGACAGTTATAAAAGCTTCCCGGCAAATCAAAATCAAATTGACCGAAGACTTATGGGGAATGTCTATCAAAGTGTGCACGTCCATAATTAAGACCATAGCACCATAATTGGCTTTAATATTCAATTCTAGAGTCTTTCCGGATATAATGAAATACAGTAAAGTTAGATCACTTTTTAAATCCGGTGACAGTAAAGATACCAATAATTATGTACCCATATTGCCGGTTTTCAGCAAGGTATTCGAAAAAGTGATGCTCAATCAAATGCTCATTAATTTTAACATCAATAAAATCTTACACGATCAACAGTATGGTATTACCAAAGGTCGTTGTACGACTGACGCTGGTGTCACGTTGTTAAAACACATAGATACAGCATTGGAAGAGGCCCAAGATGCCATAGGAATCTTTTTGACCTCTCCAAGGCATTTGATTGCGTAAATCACGAAACCTTGATGCCGATGAACTTAGCAGATCATATTCCAGCAGAGCACAAAAAAGTGAGTTCTATTCGCATGCAGCATAGTTAAGTTTAAATACCCTTATAATATCCCTTAACCGTGTAATGCAAAGTTAACCTAGAACTCAGACTCAGATATCAGCAGAGCATAGTTGAAAACCTAGATATGACAAAATCATGAAAATTTTAATTTTCTGAGTTAAAAATTCCAAAAAAATATCTAGAAAATACCCCGGACCGAGAATTCCTCGATTTGAGATTTGATTATAATATCCCTTAACGCTGTGCTACAAAGTTAACCTAGAACTCAGACTCAGATGTTAGCAGAGCATGGTTTAGCCGAAAATCATGAAAATTTAAGTGTCTGAGTGAAAAATTCCAAAAAAATATCAAGAAAATAACCAGGACCAAGAACTCCTCGATTTTAAATACATTTATAGTCAAAGTCAATTCATTTATTTCAACTAGACCATTAAAAGGCACTTTTGAACGTCAAATTTACAGTTTAAAATTAAAATATAAGTGACTCTAGTTGTATATATAATGTATAATAATATCCGTTAAGGTTGTACTGCAAAGTAAAATAGATTAATAATATTACTTTTAATGTAATTATTTCTATTATATAACATATTTAAATTTATTTATCACATATATTTATTATATAAAAAAAAAATATAGTAAAAGCAGCGCCCAGAAGTGTCAGTTTAAAAATTATTCGTGCGTTAAATGTGGGCAGAAGGGTCACATCAAAATAATGTGTAAATCGAACAAAGGGCGAGGTATCGAGTCAAGCTATAACTTTAAGGTGCGGCGTAGAATAATTACTTCAGGAATAGTGATAATGAATATGAACGTGATTTTAATTTTTATAATCTAAGTGTGTGGCTTAACGACAAACTGAACAGGGTTATTGCGCAGGTGAACGGCAGAAAGATAAGTTTCGAACTGGACACTGCAAGTAAGTTATCTGTAGATTACTGATTACTTAGTTGCAGTGTCCAGTTACAGTACATTTAATATGTTACACGATCACATCAGAACGGCTGAAAGGATCTTGATGAAATTTAGCACAGAGGTAGATTATAGTCTGGAATAACACATGGTATACTTTTCATCACGAGAGGATGTTTCGTTTGTATAATTTTCTACATTCACGCGGGCGGAGCCGCGGGCGGCAGCTAGTGAGTTATAAGTCTAGATTATTATAATAACAACTTTTGTGATTTAGTAATCATTAGCAATTATATTTCTTTGTATGCTTATCTTTGTATTATTGATTTTGCTTTATTTCAATGTAAACATTATTTAATAACGATAGATTACGTACTGACGTATTTAATAATACTTTGTAGTGTTTTTTCTTTCGAAGTCAGTTTAGAAGAAGTGTTTTTTTGTAAATCAGTTTTTTTTAGAAAACCTGGTGAAATAATGAAGATGTTTAAATAACAATTAATTGCAGTTCGTTTTTTATAAAGGCTATCATACTTATGTCAAAACTCGCCCGTTAGACCATAGGTTACGTAGAGCTTGAAATCCAGACTAAAATTAACGACAGCAGTAATTATGTATGATTTTTCACCAACCTTTATAGTTTTAGGTAGCGAATCTAACCTATGAGTCACAATTTTCGTTCTGTTCGGATATCCAGGATCGCTTATTACCGATGTATCGATCATTAGGTGCGGTCCAAAACTATTTATACATACCAATTCGTTTCCGCAATCGAAGCAAGATCTTTAAATCGCCATAGCATCATCAATGGCTTCCTGCAACAGATGGAAACCATTGCATAAAATGGTGTCAATATTGATGCTCATGAATGTATAATTTCTTTGGTTTGAATATCCGCAGAAACAATCAACGTGGCAGGAATAGCTGGGTGCATTTTCGAAAAGATATTGCGCTAAATGAGAAACGTTAGACTCTACATCTAAACGCTTTAAACTTCTTGTGTATGTAATTACAGAATTGTGAAAAATTGGAATGTTTGTTAATATTTTGGCCCGTTGTAAGTAATGCTGTTTTGTAATTTTTTTTTCTGCGATGTAATCGCATAGTGCATAGTTGCATAGTGAGATTCACTCAAAGTGTAACTTTAAGCATCTCACTTAGGGACAATCTGATGTAATTCGTTCTTCAAAATAAGTTTTATTGATCAATAGCCCGCAGAGGATAAGTCGATAAATGGAGTCAAATGAACTAGTTGATGTTACATTTAAATCATGGCCTACAAATCGCACAGACCCCGAGATGTTACCGTTTAGCAGAATTGGTGTGTTTTAGCAGAATTGGTTTTAAAATCTTTGACTATTTCCCATTCGGGCCAAGCATCAAGACACGTCGGATTCTTTTTGCGCTTCTTTTTTGGTGGTACTTGATCTTCTCGATTGATGTTTTTGTTGAAGCCTCCCCATTCTTCTTAAACATTCCAGTCATTGGCTTCTGGAAAATTTTCACCAAACGAGAGATCTTTGTGCTCAATTTCAGATTAGTGCGAACGAACCTCTCCTGTGCCGACCTGCGTACTTTTTCTCAGATCTTTAGTTTCAGCAATAGAAAGAACTTTTGGCGAATCGATAAGCTCTTCGATTGTTGCTTCCTTTCTGGTTTGTGGTAGACCATCAGACTCTTTGCTACGCTCCTTTATTTTTTCATCAATTCGTTCTAGATGCTGCATCACAAAACGATCGATGCGCATCGGAATTTCACCCCTGAAGTCACGATGCTTTAAATCAGAAAATTCTACCTCGACTGCAGCGGAGGTAGCAGACACTGAACCTAGACCCAAAACTGGCACCATAACTGCGGTCCCCAAAGGAATGTAAGGAAGCAAATACCTTTTTAACCTCTTTGCAAAATCAACGCTGTAACACGCGTTGCGTATGATATTCCTGCCAGGGTTGCGGAATTTGTCAGATTCGCTGTCAAAGTTTTCGTCAATGTTTGCAGCTTCATCATCGTCATTATCGTCATCGTTGTTTATGTTAGGTATTCCTTTTCTTGTACTATTCAAAATAAATGTTTACTCAGAGCTACTACGAGAACTGACTCCAGAAAGTAAGCCAGTTTGGTCAAATTTGTAATTTGGTGGGCTTTTCCTATGCACCGCTTATAAAATCTCCTAACTTAATATTTATCTTTGCCCTTCAAACTTGGTCATCGTGAAATCATTGAAATTAAGTGACACACGTCCAATCGCATGAAGGTGGATGGCAACGACGTTGATTTATTTACAACTGCATTGTAACACCTTTGTAAATAATCATTAAAACTTGCACACTGGCCAAATATTTGCACTATTGCTATTAACAAATACCACCCAAAATCAGGAACCACGATTGGTGGAATCGGAGCATTTGCTGCTAAATATGGCTTAAAAAACTAGTGACCATAAGGGCTCGCTGATCTGCTGATACCATTTGAAATGTTAGTACGTTACCTTCTCGAGTCACGAGCACGCACTGGTATAAAAAAATGTATGGATGTTGCGATTTGTCTCGCTTTGCGATGCCGCATCGATTGCAAGCGTTGCGTTGTGATCCTTTCGGCAACGGGAAATATAAATTTGTAGTTGTACGGGCAGCCAGTACATGCAGTTAAATTTATACAACCCTATTGGATTGGATACATCCAACAAATTTGCCATGTTCAGCACTATTTAGCAGATTGAGTGAAGGGTTTCCAAACTGTAACCCATATTTACTTAATAGTCGCTGTTCTTTCGTTTTGGAAACCACTTCATTGGTAGGTAAAATTGGGGGATTTTTACCACCAAATTTCTTTATACGAACAGCTTCCTTTCTTCGCCATGTAGCCGCATCTTTACAACCGTCAATAAGGTTATCCGCAACTTCCAGGCGACGGGTTCCTCTCAACTGCCTTCTTTTATTTCCTGAATGTAATGTTGCATTTATGCCTTCAAAACAACACTGAAGAACGACGTCTACACCTTTTGAAGGCTTCTTAAAAAGTGTGCAATAAGTGTATTTGCACACTTTTTAAGAAGCAAAACACGCGTGTGACATTCGCGGCAATATCCCTCCCCTGTCAAAAAAAACTTGGCTGTTGCACTCAAGTAAATATTATGATTTTTGAATACAATAACACAATCCAGACTTTGTTATACCTACAAAGCTTCAGCTATTACATCTGCCCATCGTAGAGGCAATTTCCAATAAACACGCTTATCGTATATTTTTTTTGTGGCTTCATATTTTTCCCATTTTTCTGTAGCAATCACTAAGTTTATTTTAATTAAAGTTAAACTGGTTAATTTAATGTCTGTGGTCTGGTCTGCACACTCTTCGAAACTTTAATTACCGTCGTTAACTGAGATGCTCAATTCCTGCTCTGGAATTTCAAAAACTTCAACGATGAGATCTCCTAGCCCACCACGATTACTATTAATGATTGAATGTACTCGTACATGCTTCGGCGTAATTATGAACCCCTTATCCGCCATTCGTTTCGACACCGTTTGATAGACACCATGAGAAGGTGGAAACAAACGCCCCGTGTCATCGATGGTATGACAGTTAACATCGGATAGAATTTGCTGTAAAGCAATTCACTGGACGGTGGTCACAGTTGAGCTCGTGTATCGTTTCTCTAGATTGCAAACGGAGGTTTACGTTCATTAGCAACGCCACATCGAGAACATCGGGCCTTTGGTTGGGATCCTGTGGGAAGTGAGTTAGCATCATCGGAGCGATAACGTCATAGTTAAGGGTTGCACCTGGGTGAAACACCACCCTGTCTCTTGCGTTGGTTGTGTTGCAATTCCACGCGGGGTGTTTGACATTGAGATCTCCCGCTGAGATAACGGAATCACTCAAGCCAAAGAGGGTAGTGAAGTCGCTACTGAGTGCGATAGGGTTGTCAGGTATGAGATCTCATCTCTTTGGTTCTTTGGTTGTTAATGCCATTGGCATTAAAAAACCCTAATTTTAGGGATCGGGTCCTGTTACAGTTAATGCGTGACTTATCCATTGATTAGTCATCAATTGCAGCCATTGCGTCTAACTGGTCCAAGATGGACTTGTGGGCGTTGAAGATTTCATACGCCTAATCCGGAGATAGGTGCAAAAGCCCATCGTTTCCTCTGAACTTATTAAGTTCAACACCCATGGACCTTGCCGCGAGGGTCATGAACAACCCGTACGCTTTGGTGATTGTTTCACCCACGCTAGGCCAGTTTTTCTTGTTGAGGGGGTGTGTGAAGCACTCTTGCAGTGCAGGGGAGCAGTCGGGACCACTGGGGTCACGGGCACAGGGATCGGCGCTGGGACGGGCGTGTCCATTACCACTGGTATGGGCTGGGAAGTGGTGGCCACCAAAGCAGGGAACGCTTTCTGGTGGTTCAGTTGGTTCCACGGAGAACCGGAGGCCTCTGTGGAGCGAGCCGTTCGGGCATTTCTGAGGAGGGAATCCTTTCGGATGGAGATTCGNTTGTTGAGGGGGAGTGTGCAGCGCTCCTGCACTGCTGCGGGTGCAGCGGTGTGTTGGAGCGCAGGCAGGGGAGCAGCCGGGACTACTGGAGTCACGGGCACGGGGATCGGCGCTGGGACGGGCGTGTCCATTAGCGCTGGTATGGGCTGGGAAGTAGTGGCCACCAAAGCTGGGAACGCTTTCTGGTGGTTCAGCCGGTTCCATGGAGAGGGTCTCTGTGGAGCGAGCCGTTCGGGCATTTCCGAGGAGGGAATCCTCTCGGGTGGAGATTCGCGTTGCTGGCGGGCGTTGTGGCGCTTAGCCAGTTTGGGGGCGATTTTGGGGGCCTTAGGGCATCCCTTGTAATTTGCCGGGTGACCGGACTGGCCGCATTTTACGCAGCTGGGAGGTTCTGCGCACTGTGAGCGGTCTTTGGGACGCTCGCACTCGCTAGTGCTATGCTCACCCAGACACTTAACGCATCTGGGCGTCGCATAGCAATTGCACTGGGAGTGTCCATATAGTTAGCAGCGGTGACACTGGCCAACTGGCAACTGTCAGGCGATTCGGCTTCTCGATTTGGATGCCGGTAAGGGAGCACACCGATTGTATCTTGAAAATCGGGTGATCCCCTCGGTGGGGTCGCATACGACAAGGACCATGCTGTAGTATTCTCCTCCTCTCGCTTTATGTAAGCGGTGTACGGTGAAGACGGGGATAGACTGAGCTAAGAGGTCATCCTTGATGTCTTTTGTGCTAAATCTCCTTAGGGACACTTCTTATCACCACTCGGGTGGGCGTGTCTTCTGGGAGGGAGTAGGTGTGAAAGGAGATGTTCCTTTCACGTAGGGCGCGGACAAGGTCGCGGTAGTCATTTGCTGACGGAATGACTACTTTGATCCCAAGTTGGCAGGCCTTCGCGTTTGTGTAGTTGATCTTACGAACAACACACATCTTGGACACTTCGGTCCATTTCGCCTTGCCCTGAATGTATAAGGGTGTTGGAGGGCGTTTCTTCTTTTGAGAAGCTGATGCTCGAGTTGGGGCTGCGCGATTCCTCTTCTTCCTCTTTATTCCGGCGACTTCGTAGCGATCGTCGGAGGAAGAGGCGTCGTAGGATTTTTTTTTTTACGATGACCACTCGCAGTTCAGCACACTAAGGCTTGTTACTGCTTAACCGGACTGAAGGCGTTGTAGGACAGTTCGAAAGATAATATATACTTTCGCGCGTTACGAAACCAAAGCGACTTCTAATTCGACGCCAACGCCATCTAGGGAGCCATGGTTTAACTTCTCCGTGCATGTTTATGACTAAGAAGTTTGTCAGCTTAGAGTTTTTGAACGACACAAAAGGATTTTTATAAAGTTTTCACTATAATTTAGAACATTAATTCTAAAAACTGAAAATGTGGAAAATATATTGATTAAATTTAGACATATCATCATCTGCCTAGCCTTTTCCCAATTAAATTGGGGTCGGCTTCCAATCAAACCGGATTCAGCTGAATACCAGTATTTTACGTGGAGCGGCTGCCTACCAGACCTCCACAACCCATCAACTGGGTAACACGGTACTCCTTGGCAAGACTGGTGTCAGATTATCTGGCTTCCGACTATGCGTAACGACTGCCAAAGATCAACAAATGACAGCCGGGACCAACGGCTTAACGTGCTTTCCGAGGCACGGAGGAGTCTCGGTATGTTAAGATGGTCACCCATCCACAGACCTACCTCGGCAACCGTTGCTTAACCTTAAAAATCGACCCGTGCGGCTGTTATTATTCAGCCACGAGCTCCTCCTAAATTTAGACATATGTAGTAATGAGAAACTTCAATTTTTGAAAAATAACACTATGATATTTGTGCTCTCACATGGTCGATGCTGGCTTAAACTCATAAGATACGTCAATATAATGTATCTTCACAGATTAATATACACAGTTTTATATAATGTAGAATCAATTTTTATTTCAAGTTGTGTAAATATGAAGACTATTATGTTAATAGATAGCTTCCTTGTTTGACATGAAATAGTAGGGGCAATTGAGGGTGTGTCGTGCTCACTCCAATAACAACCTGTCCGTCTGTCCAGTCTGTGTAACTTACTTTGACATGAACATAGATGATAACTTTTCTTGGTCCCGTCACATAGACTACATTAATTGTGGTAAATTAAGAATATTATTAAGTATAATGTACCACCTAAGCTTTAAAGTTCCTATTAGCATATTAAGATGTATAATATAATAATAATATGTATATAATTTAATATATCTTGGGACAACTCACACACGGTCATCCGATCCCAAACTAGGCAGAGCCTGTGCTATGGCAACCAGACAACTGATAAACATACTTATATATTTCTAAATACATACATATTATAGACAAATTACACCCAGACACAGAACAAATGATCATGCTCATCACACAAAGATTTGTCCTGGGTAGAAATCGAACCCACGACCCCTGGTTTAGCAGTCAGGGTCACTAACCACTCGACCAACAGGCCAGTCCAAATTGTAATACATGTAATTAGTAGATTCTATATATTCTATGGATTAACATTCAAAACTTACTTGAATAAATAAGAAACTCTTCAAATGTTAAAACTACTTGTTTCTCAAAAAAACAAAAAAGTGGTAAAGGAGATTATAGGAAACTATTTAAAATATGTAAAATTCTACCGAGCAGTTAACCACCATGGTACCCAAGAGCATAACTTAACTCATGTAATCAACAACCATACACGATCTATGGCTGCTGGCAGATTCAGTATGCCCAGAATCACCAACTACTTTGGTGACAGAACTCTAAAAAAACGATTACCATACCTACTGAACAGTCTGCCGGCAGACATAAGGTGTGGACTGAATAAAATTTGTTTTAAGAATAAATTATTTAGAAAGGTGTTAAAATGCTACAGTGTATAATTCTATAAGTACAAATTAACGAATGAGTGTATATGTAGAGACTCACCGACCCCACAGTCAAACCATTACTACGGTTTTGTGGAACTTAGTTTATAAGTTAATTAAGCAATATGTGAAACTAATAAATAATAATAATGTCTCGCTGATGGTGGCGCGTGTATCGGATTATTGAGTTCCATTCAAAATGGTTGAGCTGAATGATGCTGATGCACGCGTCATGTTCATGAACGGGCGCCGTCAGTGGAGACTTGTCATCCCTTAGTTGCCACTGGCTCATTTTAATATTTGATACTATAAATTGTTTTTTTATTTCTTTACATTGTTTTCATATATAAGCAACAAGGTTAATGTAACCAGGATTTTTGTAAACATAAAATGATTTAAAAGAGTGTCTGTGGAGTTTCTTGCACGTTCTTCTCCATAGACATCTACGCTTTGGAACGTGCAAATAGCTTCATGTTTTTGACGGACTGACTTTGACAATTCAAAAGTACCTGAAAGTGGTTTATTTGAAATAAATGCTTTGACTTTGACTTTTGACTTTTTGACATCTAAATTGGTTCAGCAGTATAAGCGTAAAGAGGTAACAGACAGATAGAACTGACACACTTTCGCAATTATAATATAGAAGAGATAGCAAAAGCCTCTCGCTTTATCTTCTTTATATTTTTCCTTCAAGGAATAAATGTGTGTAGTTGTGTGAATGGTGTGTACACACCGTAACTTATCACCCCGTTAAATTGGACTACGAAGTTTGATTGGATAATTGCCAGTTCACCATTCCCATGAAATGTGTAACTTAATATAATTTACACCCCGTTAAACTACGTGAGAAGCGTATACTAAAATAATTACAAATTCATTACAGATGCAAATTGAATCACGTTTAATAGTTTAATACCCAAAGATTAGCAATAGTAAGTAGAACTGGGCCAATTTATCAGTTTACGCTTGTTTACGTAATTTATATTACATGAGCGTAAATAAATTAGTTAAAAAGAACCGGATGAGTGCGTGTCGGGCCACGCGCAGTGTAGGGTCCCGTAGTTGCAACTATTACTCGTTAATTTGTAAAGCCTACTTAGCTGTGATTATTTTCCTTTTAAATTCTATATGTGCTTACCATGTTTTTTTACTTTTCCAAAAAGCACCGTTTAGCTGGCAGAGGGTTTTCTAATATTTGTTAGGGTCAAGTGTGAGGGACACTTGACTCTAACAAATATTAGCACTTTAAAGCTTAATATTTCCCAAACGGATCCTTGCATGGAAAAATGGTTTTCGCACACCCAATATTTTTAATAGAGCTATCCAACGACACACCACACCATGGGATAGACTATGTTTTACCCATTCGTCGGCGTGATGAATATGTATACCCATCTCTTCTTGTGCTAAGTCTCTGAGCTAAGCCGCGTACAGACAGACGGACATAACGAAACTATAAGGGTTCCTTGTTGACTACGAAACCCTAAAAAGCGCTTTGTTGTTAAATTAAATTTCTCATTGAAATTGATAATGCGGCCTCATTTCATGCTGAATAACTCGACAAAATGTACTTGTTCAGTACATTTTGCATGCTGATTTTCTTTTACGATTTCGTGGTTTGTCCTATAGTAAAAGTTGTTCATAATGATGAGTACAATTACCCTTAAGAGGTATTGCGTTTATTCTGTTACACGTTGTATAATTGGTAAAGAAGAAGAATTTATAGTGTGAGGTAATGCTCCTTCACCAATTATTACGTTGGTAGCGTTTGAGCACGCCTCCAGCGTAATGCGTTCCACAAACGAGCTTGAATAGTGAAAGATTTGTCAAAGAAGAAAGTGGAATGCATACGAATACTTAATTTAAGATTTTCCCATGATCTCAAGGACCTAGCATGAGTGTCACAGAGAAATTGAAAGCGTTCTTCAAGATAAAAAGGAGTAGAAGGATTAAATAGTACATTATAAAGCAGAGAAAAGATGGGCATTCCGGCGAAGGCGAATAGGATGCCATTTGAGCTTAGTACGAATTCGGAAACGTGACCATACTTGCGTAAGCCAAATATTACCTTGATACAGAGATTTTGAAGTCGCTCAAGCTTGTCCAATTGGTCTTGGGTGAGATCAAGATAGCTGGCATCAGCATAGTCCAAGATTGGGAGATGAAGAGATTGTGCTATGGCAATTTTAGTGGTGACGGGAAGAAAATTACGAAGGCGTCTCAGGAAGCTGCTGAAGCGAACAGTTTACGACTGACCTCCTGCAGTTGTTTAGTCCAGGAAAGAGTGCTGTCGATATAAATCCCCAAGTTCTTCACAGTGTGAGTTGTAGTGTTATTGAAAGAAACCTGGGGAAGTGTCGACTAATCAATCTTTGAGACGGTCCGGGAACTACCAACAACAATCACTGGCAACTTTGCCGGATTAATCTTCAACTCAAACTCAATGCTCTATATTCACCTATTCGAGCCAGGTCTATATTAATAGTCTCAATCGCATCAGATAGCTCTCCGAGAGGGGCTTGGGTTATCTCTAGGCTGGTAATCTCCTTTACAGCCAAGCCCCGGGTGTAAAGGAAATCATATAGGTATCAACATACAGGTGGTAGAAAGAAGATCATCAGCCTTCTCCAGAGTGTCCTTGAGTGATACCATTAATACAAAGTGCGAAAAATAGAGGAGATGACACGCTACCCTGCGGTACACCAGCAGATTTTAGGTCTTCTAACTATCTGTATGGACTTAATTCTACGAATTTATAACTCTCTCGAGGAGTTCGTGGCTAAATTATAACAGCCGCACGGGTCGAACTTCAATATCACGCTATACTTGACATTCTGTGGATAGGTGAACATTCAATACTTGGCGAGACTCTTCCTTGTCGCGAAAAGCATGATAAGCTCGAGGTGTTCCTCAAAGAAGAGTTTTGGCCGAAGGGTGTATCGACGTTTCCGCGGCCAGCTGCGCGACACCAGTCAGCGAAACACGACGCCGTCATTTCGTGTGCAATAGTTAAATAAGGTTTATTAATATGTATTAGTTTATTATTGTTTAAGATTATTTTGTGTATTATGTCTATGGGCCTCAGCAGCCTGATAATAAAATGATTATTATTATTATTATAAGCCGTGGGTATTGGCTGCTGTTTTTAAATTTTTGGCAGCCCTTACAAATTCTCAGAAGCCAGTAGTATACCAGTTTTACCAAGGGGCACCGTGTTACCCAGTTGCTGTGTTGTTTAGGTCAGACAGGCAGTCGCTCAAAGCTGATGCAGTGACTTCCAATGTAAAATACTTGTAATCAGCTGCATCCCGCCGACTGCAATAGCCAAGGTTGCGGAATTGCCAGGGTTGCATTTGTTCGAAATAATCACCGCGGCCCTGGAACGCGAAGGGTTTTTGAAGGATCACAGATGGGTTTTAGTCAGTCTGACACGCCCTTTCGCTCCACCCAGAGCGGAAGGAGTCATTTGATGATTTCACATCATAAAAAAAAACAAAAAAATAGTTGGGGAAAAGCTAGGCAGATTAATATTACTCTCACAAAACAAGACTTGAGCAAAGATATCAATACAGGCACTAATTCACAAACTTGATGGAGTCTTAAAAGGTCACCAACCCAAGACTAAAACTCGGATAAACCCCGCAGAGTCCCCTTAATAGCTTTTCACGAATGAATTAATAAATTATATCCAAAACCCCGGGAAATAATTAAATCCATTGTATTGGTGAAATGCGAAACAGGATCCGATTAATTGAATTATTATAATAATTTAATCGGATTAACCTGAACCTTCAAAATATAAAAAGGCACCACCCAATAAACAGAGCACAAATTGGAACTGTTTTTTATGAAATTCAATTAAGTACCTCTCTGTAAACAATTAATTTCAGTCGAGATTACATTTAAGGCGTTGTAACGTACTACTGCCCGCGTTATCATACAAATTGATGGAGTATTTCGCCCAATCGTCGCATTGTCGTCTCGCGTCAGACCACAGCAGCTTTTACTGCAGTAGTCCCCACATAACCTTTTACAATTCACGTTCCTGTTACTTATTTAAAAAATATTGTATTCCCCCTTACAAAGCGCCTTAATGTAGAAGCATAAGCCACCCATATAAGCAGTCGTCAAGTAACTAGATTCGGTTAAATTCAGGTCCCTGCTACTTCTGAATTCTTAGAAGCATAACCATGCCTCCTTCTGTATTAGAGTAACAGAAAAGGAGGCAGCCAAGCTGTACTCTTCTTGTTAAAAACCCCTGCTTTACAGTAACAACGTCTAAAACTAACGCTAGGCATACCAGCTTGGGCACGTCACTATTGTGGCGATAAATCCCCTCTTTTAGGAGTGACTAGAGAAGCGCCACTGCGTCCTCACCTTCCACCTGACGAAATAATGTAAAGTGTTGAAAGATGAATAAAACGTTATATCATTTGAGCGGTATATCTTTTAAAAATAGAGAAAATTATCATTAAACGTCATTTTTTTCCTTTAAAACATGACATTTCAGCTACTGTTGGTAGCTAATTTGACAGTTGGTTAAAGGTAGGTAGATATATGGAAACCGGTCGCTAGAGATTAGGCAACTGTTTAGGATGACAGGGACCTTTCCTCGATAAAAAATGTGATTATTTTCAGTTCGTCAGTTAGATTATCGAAAAATATTTGAAACATATTTCTTCCATTCTGAAATCAATAAAAATTGTCAATTCAGGATTGGTTTCCTTTTATGTCACTTGTTTCATAGCACTGTTTATCTTCCTTTTTTACGTGAGATATAAAAAATACGTGTTTTATTATTTTTGGAAAGTTGTCCTGGCCTTTGAGAAAATGGTAACCCTAATATATAAAATTATTCCGTTACTGACTGAGTGACTGAAAGACAACGCACAGCCGAATCTACTGGTGGGTTAGAAAGCTGAATTTTGCATGTACGTTCTTTGGGGAGTGTAGGAGAGCACTAAGAGAGGTTTTGTCGAATTTCCTACGCGAAAAAAACGGGATATGCGCGTACGAAGTCGCGGGCAAAAGCAAATCCTATCATGCCCAGACCGCCATTTTGGAAAAATGGTGCTCGAAAACAGACATTATACAATATCTCCTTTTCGATAATCATTTTGCCATCGTGACTTATCCCGTAGAAAACTTAGGGCACCCCGACATGGATAAATAGGATTTCCTTTAAACCCTGCTGGCAGAAATAGCAGCCCCGCGCAGCAGGGTTTTATCGCTGAGGTTAGGTGTCAAAGTCAAAGTCAAAGTCAAAACGTTTATTTCAATTAGGCCATTAAACGGCACTTTTGAACGTCATCGTTTACAGTTCAGTAAAATAATAATGTAACATTAATAAAGTGACTCTACTGTCCATTCGGAAAGGTAGATTCTTATGGAGAAGAACGGACAAGAAACTCCATAGTTACTCTTTTTAAATAATGATTTTACAAAATTTGGTATACAAAAATTAATTTAATATTATGTGAGGACGATGCACCCAGAGTATGCTACTTAAAGAACAAAGTATCACCAGCAGAGGTAAACTTATTAATTTCCTAAAGAAATTTAGGTAAATTGTACTCACATATTTACAAACATTGGAACCATTAATTAAACAAGTGTGTGAGTCAACGGAAAAATAAAAACACAAAAAAAGAAACAGTATATCTATAAAGTTAATACATTAATCAACCAGTTTGACCTTCACCCTTGATTGTCCTATGGAGCAGGACCAGCATGTTTCCAAGCATTCTTATCCTGAATGTAATCTTCTAATTAATAAGGTGGGGTTTGACACCAACATTTATAGTAATTCTTTTTAAATTAACATTCTTTTAGAACTTTCAAAGCATAACAAAACAGTTTTATCCCAGCGTTAACCACAAACTTCAAGCTTACTTGATATTCTCATCAAATAAATAACTTTGTAAAAATACATCATATTCTACGCCTTTACGAAGTTGAACAAATTGCGGCAAAAAAAAATGAAAAGAACTGTGATCAATACAAAGAGAAAAGTTTTAGGGTTCCGAATTGAAATAGGAAATCCTGTTAGTCTGTGTTATGGGCTACAATATTGTTACGCGCATATAAAAAAACTTTTATTAATATACACGATTTTTCTACAAGTAATTAATCTTCAGCTGAAATTATAGAGATAATATGCAAAATAGGGTATAAAGTCCCGAAGACTCCATTATGACATCAAAATATGTATATTCATCGCATTATTAAACTTTTTGAATACATTTATAATCATGTGACATAAAATTATTTGCATTAATTCATATTTTATAATGACTACTTATTTACAATCTTTTGACATAACACTTTAATCATATGTTATTGACTGTTTTATTTTTGTTTATATATTTTTTGTGTTATTTACTGAAGAAACCCATAATGTATTATTTTTAGCTGTAATTAATTAATTAATGTACTTCATAATTCAAACACAATGTGAATTGTTTCATGAATAAATAAATAAAAAATAAATAAATTGAAAAGAGAGCAGCTTCCGAACAGACAGGTGTTGTATCTGGTGGGCAATTACTGCCCAATAGCTGTTGTCAGGCTGTTATACTAATAGAAAGAAGAAAATGTTCAAATCGCGCGGAGAACTTTGATAGCGCAATGTAGGATTTGTGTGACGTCAGGTCTTATTTTAGTTGTTCGGATGTGGCGGTATAGGAAAACTTGTGTTTCTATAAGATTTATTATATAAACAGTTTTATTTAGCTTGCCCTGATTGTTGTTTGTTTTGGGTTACATTTAGTAGTTGAAATTTTTTTGACCATTTCTGTTGCTGTCAACTATTTGGTACACACCTTTAGTTCTGATGACAATGATATTGAATATATTAAATTAATACAATTTTGTCAATCCAAAATGGCCGCCGCTGCCGCTACAAAATGGCGGATTACATATTTTTTCACAACCAATATGGGTATCAAATAAATGATAAAAGATATTTATTTTGCAAATAGGTTACAACACTTTTACACGACAAACATTTTTTTGTTTTGTTATCATAATCTATATGAGGCCGGTGAATGAAAGGGGTAACGAAATAAAAACAAAAACTTTAAAATAAAACAGGTAAAAATAAGATTGATGAGGAAAGTGGTATGATGACTGGTACCTAGGGCCTACCGAATTATTTTTTAGATTTTAGTACATTATAAAAACGCTTAACTTAAAATGATTTTTACATGTTTTACTTAAAATAAAATCATTTTATTTACCCTAAACATTCTTTTTTCTTTTTAGTTAGTTTGCAAATATTAGACTACGGAACACATGATGAACGAACACGCGTACCCACATTACACACACAAAAGACACCCACACACACATTCATGTCAGTTCAGTGACTCACTGGCCATAAATATTAGGCACCATAGTTTTATATCATAACGACACTTGTCAAAGCCGAATGTAAATGTATGTGATTTGAACTATTTCTGATATTGTACGGGTGGGTTCTGTATGGTGTCGGACTTAAAAGAATAGCACCATCCCATCACTTCCCGTGGGTGTCGTAAGAGGTGACTAAGGGACTCACCAGAGAATGAGCACCAGCATTCTCTGTGGTTCTGTGCATTGCAACAGCTACACTGCGATAGTCAACCCGCCTGCCAAGCGTGGCGTTAATGGCAACCCTCCCCCCCACCTTTGCCCAACAGTGGACGTTTTTCGGCTGATATGATGATGATGAGTCAAAATTTTCCTTTAAGCGTAAAATCCGTAAACACTACATAAAAGCTTGTCATTCTTAGTCGTTCTTCGTCATGATTACTATGAATTCTCTTAATCGGTATGATTATTATATATCATATTTATTAGTTTATTATTTTAGCATATATATGTATTTTATTAGGATTATATATATTATCTGTATATTCTTTCCGAAATGTTAAAATTCAATTTTGTATCTTAATTTTATTTATTGTACACCTACCACAGTATAGTCTTTATAACCCAAAGGTTGACTGGTAGAGAATGCCTTGATGCATTAAGTCCGCCCATGTACCACTATTGTACATAAAGTTTAAATAAATAAATAAATGATGACGGGTGGGTTTAGTCGCCCGTTTTTTGTTTATGGACGGGTTGTATTTTTAATACTAGCTCGGGGACTTGCAATCACGAACGAACACATCGTATTGTCGTAGAATTGTATCTAGTAATCGAATCATAAGGCAACAATATGTGAGAACTATGTTATTATTTTTTCCCGGTTATTGTTACAGTCAATCATCCAATACTTAAAACCATTAAAACAAAGATGAAGTTGTTTATAGTAATTTACACAAGTTCTACACTCTACAAATCTTAAGTTTCCTACTCTGTCTGTTTACACACTATGTCTACGTTACTCATGAAATATATTCTCATTAAGTGTTTAATAAGTGCAAAAATAAGTGAGTATCGTATTACAGAAACAGTCACAGTTACCATGCTTGACTCTCATAAAGAACATGATATCCCGCATTTTATTGATTTTCTTATTTATGAATCAGGTCATGCAGCAGCAGTCGTCTGCACCAACTTCCTAGCAGACCTGGTCCTGGACACGTCGGCTATAGAACGGTCAGCGCACCTGCAAGATGTTCTGATGTTTCAGCTTCGATGCGCAATGGAGGAGAACTGTTTGAGCAAAAGTGCTTATGAGGTCAGTTAGTCAAGCATTTCTTTCTTTTTTTTTCTCAGCTTTGCTACAAACCGTTAAGAACTATTCCAACTTTCCCAAGTTGTTAAAAAATAATAATAATAAAAGCAGGGAATATGTAGCGGCATCAATGCCGCGAAATTTGTACGGCAACAAAAAGAACCACAGCGCCATCTATGACGAACTAACAACGAAATCCTGCATCGCGCAGGCAAAGTTCTCCGTGCGATTTGAACATATACAATAGTCCGAATACCAACTATCGGGCAGTTGCCTACCAGACAACCGTCTGGTTCGGAGGATCCTCCCATTTTCAGTGGAGGTATGCGGGATTAACCCTCTGTACCGCATAACTCCATAAAAACATACATATGTTTAAGTCCCATTTAAAAGGGAGAACCTGATGAATGGCATCTATCGTGCACAAATCCAATCTGTAGGCTGGCACTGAAAAATTCCATATGAAAAAACCTAAAAACTCTGGGTATCGATACTAGTATTGGTACTTCTTCAGTAGTTTTACTTGCTAAAACTAAACCAGCGAGACCTTCGTATTTATTCGTTTTTATTCGATCCATAGTCAAACGCCCCTTTGTGCGTCTAATCTGTTAAGTCTCCTGTTTCATATGGAAAGTTAAAAATACTGTTTTCTTCAGTTCCCCAGAACTTAAGAAGAAATGGCGCAACGAACTCCTCAGCAACAGATCCATCTATTGATCGTATCTAGTTGAATCGCATCTACTGAATTCGTTGAGTTTTATTGCCTCGACGCTTTTTTAGCGGTCGCCAACCTATTCTGGCTATTAGAAAAGTAAGAATCACCGGTCGATTCTGTAAACACGTGATCACTTCACCCAAGCCTTCACTTCGACATGTTTACAGAATTGACAAAGTCAAAGTCAAAATGTTTATTTCAATTAGGCCATTAAACGGCACAGTTGAACGTCATCATTTCCAGTTCAGTAAAATAATAGTATTACATTAATAAAGTGCCTCTACTGTCCATTCGGAAAGGTAGATTCTTAAAAGGAGAAGACCGGACAAGAAACTCCATAATAACTCATTTCAAAAAATGGTTTTACAAAATTTGGTATACAAAAATTTATTTTATATTATATGAGGACGATGCACCCAGAGTACGGTACTTATAGGAACAAAGAATTACCAGCAGAGGTAAACTTATTCATTTTATAAATAAATTTAGGTAAATGGTACTCACATATTTACAAATATTGGAATCATTAATTAAACAGTGTGTGAGTTAACAGAAAAATAAAAACACAAAAATGAAACAGTATTTCTATAAAGTTAATACATAAATCAACCAGTTTGATTTTGTCTACACCCTTGATTGTCCTATGAAGCAGGACCAGCATGTTTCCAAGCATTCTTATCCTGAATGTAATCTTCTAATTTGTAATATGCTTTTTTACAAAGTGTGCTTTTAACATAACTATTAAATTTTCCTTCATTTAGTTCAAATATGTTAGAAGGTATTTTTTTGTAACATTTAACACAGTACCCCATGAAAGATGTGATGTGACTTAAGCTAATCTAAAAAACTGTTGATCTAATTTGTCTTTATTTCTAGTATTAAAATTATGTCTATCACTATTTTTTATAAAAAATGTCGATTTTTCCGCACATTTATAATATTTTCATAAATATATTGACCGGCTGAACAGTTTGGTGAGAGGCTCGAAAATAAATATTTTATAAGAAACTTTGAGCTGCAGTACTCATGCCAGCTTACGCTGTTCACCAGGTGAAGGAGTTGATACCTGATTGGCAGTACGAGACGCGTCGCCTTCTTCGCTTCACAGCAGCATCTTTGAACGCTGGTACTGCAGAGTTCAGGCCCTACCTGCCGAAGCATTTGTGGCAGTGGCATTTGTGTCATATGTGAGTTTAACTAAAATTTCAGAGCTGGGCAGCATGTTTATATGATTAGCTTGAAAAGTTTCCTTGCTAAAACGTGTCAACTTACAGCTTAAGGATTCTTTACTTAGGTAAATGTACAAATGAAATCTTTACATATTAATGTCTGCAGCCATATTGTGGATCTGCCAGGGTTGCGGAATTTGTTCGGAAGAGTCACCGCGGCCCTGGAACGCAAAGGGCTTTAGTCAATAAGAGTCTGACACGCCCGTCCGCTCCACCCAGAGCTGAAGAAGTCATTTGATGATTTACCATCCTTAAAAAAAAAAAGCCATATTGTGGGTGTGCGCATAGAATTTAATTTTTAACTTTTTCTCTGGTTCGTCTGCGCAAGTCTGTTGCCACTTTCTAAACGTTGTATTTATTATATTTTCACCCATATCATTTTTATTTTTTGTTTATTAATTTCGTTTTAATTACTTTATGCTGCAACGATCGACGTCATACTGTCAACGCCGGTTATCGCTGAAAACCAGTGCTGTGGCTCTGTCTCGCACACGAGCCCCAGCATTATGCTGAGCGATGGCCGTTTTGCACGAATGTGACGCATATCTTCCCAACTTGCATAACTTTTAAAATTTCGTTTTTTTTTTTGGTATCCGTCATGCATGGCGCGAATGAACTATTTTTCTTTCTTTATTTTTACTTTAAAATTATAGGACATACACAGGTATTATTACGTACGTAGATTCCTTGGAAGTAGTTTGGATAAATATCAGGCTGGTGATCTTAATTATTTTGGAACATTCTCAACATTGCTAGAACAGGTTGACCGTCGATTTAGATTTGTAGCTTGTTCCTTATCTCATATTTGTTCCTTTCCAACTCTATGATAAATTAATATCTTCATTTCAGGCATTACCACAGCATGGAAGTCTTTGCCACATTTGATGTTCTGGACTCCAATGGTCTGAGGGTCGCCGAAGGTCACAAAGCGTCGTTCTGTTTAGAAGATAACACTTGCAATGCAGGGGTGCAGAAGAAGTACTCCTGCAAGAATTATGGTGATCAAGGTATGATTTAGAGTATATATTGAACAGCTAGCTTTTGCCAGCGGCTTCTCCCACGTTAATGTCGGAAATTATCCCAAGGGAACATGTTCTTGGGATAGCCTGATAAGAATCAACCTCATTGTCAAATTTCATCCAGATCCGTTTAGTTGTTCTGGCGTAATTGAGTAACAAACATACATCTATCCAAACTTTCTCATTTATAATAGAAGAAGTAAGATTTAGATGATACTAGTAGTTCTTTGTGACGAAACTGGGCCGGAGAAGTGCTACCACCCTCATAATGCATTTCTAATGGTATTGCCAAACAACGTTACCGTGGTTCTGAACAGCTAGTGTAATTATTTTGTTATATGAGCCACTAAAACAATCAGATGAATTTTCAGGAATAATATAATATATCCTGGGACAACTCACACACGGTCATCCGATCCCAAACTAGGCAGAGCCTGTACTATGGCAACCAGACAACTGATAAACATACTTATATATTTCTTAATACAGACATATTATAGACAAATTACACCCAGACACAGAACAAATGATCATGCTCATCATACAAAGATTTGTCCTGGGTGGGAATCGTACCCACGACCTCCGGTTTTGCAGTCAGGGTCACTAACCACTCGACCAACAGGCCAGTCATAGGAAGCACCTGCAATACCTTTGATGTTGCAAGTGTTAATATGCATCTTTATGCTATGTGTTAACTCACTATTAGGTGGGTCAAACAGTAACATTGATTTGTTTTTGTTAACATTTTTTTTTTGTATTGATTTTTCATCTGGGACCAAACCACTGCTATCGATTATAGGCACGTGAGTTCAGGCACCTTCAATTTGATGGCGAACACTCAACTTTTCACTGTTTTCACTCTCACGTAAATTGAATAATTGTTTCAGGAATATCAGTGAATTGTTCAGACGTCTACAAGTATAACATTGACTGCCAGTGGGTAGATGTAACTGATGTGCAACCCGGAGACTATACATTTAAGGTACGTACAAATCATTATTATTATTGGTTCTTTTGTCATTCCTCACTTTAGTATTCTTAGGGTTTCTTACGAGTAGATTACTTACCCCAAGTGACGATAGGGAAACAATGAAAAGAAAGTTAACTGCATCGTGTTACTCAGTTACTGGGTAGTGCATATTGACAGTTATCACTCTATTAAATAATATGTGATGTTACAACTGCATCTGGTTACAATGGAACACGACCCTAAAATATTCGTATTTGTGAAAAAACTAGGCAGTAGTCACAAATGATACACTGTTTTGGCGATTCTTGTCTAAATGGGAACCATATTTATTTATTTATTTATTATATACTTTATTGTACACCTCGTAATAAGAACAGGACAATCAAACATAAAATAAGTGCTTCATAAATAAGTGGTCCATACTTTGAATGATTCTAGTTATAGAGACATGTAGAACAGATGGGGATGACATAGGCTCCATTTGGGATTAGCCAACCTTTTATATTGTGGCGACAAGTCCCCTCTTAGAGGACTAGCTAGAGAGGCACGACGGCGTCCTCACCTTCGGCCTGACGCAGGTACTCACCGTCAAGGTTGTTTCGGGAGCTACCTGTTTCGGATTCGGCGGGAGGACACGCCCGGGTGTCATCATTGTGAGGATCGCCCGGAGGAGCAAACGGTGGAGGTCTACCCTGCTTGGGCGGAGCATCACCGTGTCCTCGTCGAAGCATTAGGTGGCGGCGACCTCTCGCGTCCGGCCCTGGTTCAATCCATGGTCCGGAACGAGGAAGCATGGGAAGTAGTCACCTCCTTCTGCGAATCAGTAATGCTAGCGAAGGAGGAGGCGAGCCGCTTGTGGGAGTGGCAAACCTCACGCCCCAGAGCCGCAACAGAAGAAAACGCCCGGGGCGTCAGGAGTCGCAGGATGATTCCCAGCCACTGTAGGCGTGGCAGCCACGGCAAGCGTTAGGTGGCTCGCCGTCCGATCAGTACCAGGCCCGGGTTGACGGCGCGTTGTATTCTACGCGTGCCTCAAAGAGATGTCAGCATAGGGCCCGCTAAGGCCAGAGCCTACCAGGGTTGCGAAATTTGTTCAAAAGGGTCACCGCGACTCTGGAACGCAAAGGGCATTTCGAAGAACATAGATGGGTTTAGTCTCGGAAGGAGCTCGTGGCTAAATATCAACAGCCGCACGGGTCGATCTTCAAGGTTAAGCAACGCTTGCCGAGGTTGGTCTGTAGACGGGTGACCATCTTAACATACCGAGACTCCTCCGTGCCTCGGAAAGCACGTTAAGCCGTTGGTCCCAGCTGTCATTTGTAGATCTTTGGCAGTCGTTACGGATAGTCAGAAGCCAGAAAATCTAACACCAGTCTTACCAATGAGGACCGTGTTTATGGGTTGTGGAGGTCTGGTAGGCAGCCGCTCCACGTAAAATACTGGTATTCAGCTGAATCCGGTTTGATTGGAAGCCGACCCCAATATAATTGGGAAAAGGCTTGGCAGATGATGATGAGATGGATTTAGTCATTAAGATTCTGACACTCCCTTCCTTTCCACCCAAAGCGGCAGAAGTCATTTGATGATTACCCATCGGTAAAAAAAAGGTGATCATATTATTAGACCAGGAAAGAGTGCTTTTGTCTGGAAGTGGGACAACAGAGGCATAATTAAAATATATAAATAAAAATATGAGCAAAGGTATAAAAATGCTGGCAGACCACAAACTAAACAGATTCAAGTAAAGGACTACAAGTAACAATAAGATGAGACTCGCGCAGACTAGGGCAGCATGGCACTAAAGATACCATGGCAGGAACAAACTGCCAATGAGAATGACGATAAATGGAGCCTTACATCTGACATAATGTTCTTCTTTTTCAGGTAGCAGTGAATCCCCACGCAAGAATAGCAGAGCAGAGTTTTCACAATAACGCTGCATCCTGCCACTTGAGGTTGTCCGAAAGTTATGCAATGGTGTATGGTTGTAAACATGAAAGACCATAAGAAGCTCTGTTACAGTTTTAGGTAAGATTTGAATATAGATAACAAACAATAAGTCAATGACAAATTTTGTGGCATTTTTCTTATATCCTTCTCCTCAAAGACTGGAATCGGCGGGTAGGCGCATGTCTTGTGCATATCTTGCATATCTTGCATATCTTGAAGCGGCACTAATAAAATATTTAGTGCTGAAAATATTTCGAGACACGTTTCCGTGCTCTGTGTCCTCCTTCTCCTCCATTGTTTTTATTAGATAGGTACTAGCTTATTCCAGCGACTTGGCCCACGTGTTGATAAAAAATATCCCAAGGGAACAAACTACCGAGATATAAAATATACTTTGTCTTATACTAGGACATATTCTACCCGTGTACCAAGTTTCATCAAAATCCGTTTATCCGTTAAACCGTAAAGAGGTAACAAACAGACAGAAAGACTGTCTAAAACTTCTGCCGTCCTTCGCTGCCTTCCATGCTAAAGTCTGACGGAACGCTAGCTTATACCGCGCAAGAGAAGGCAAACCTGTTTGCCTCAATCATTGCCAAAAATTCGCGCCTTGATACGGCCTCTAATACACCATCTGAGATACCTCATTGTGGCTCCACAATGCCAGAGATCTCAATTCACCTGAAAGAGGTTTGTAAGGCCCTTTGTAGTCAGGGCGAGAATAAAGCCAGCGGACCTGACGGAATACAAAAGCGACTCTATTTCTGCTGCACATCAACGACCCGTTACAACTAGGGACACGCAGATGACAGCAAAGTCTCAGAAAGATACCTGCAGGGAGGAAACAACTATTCTTAGAGAGGCAATGGTGGAGCGAATGAATTTGACCTTAAATCTCGTTTCCTAGTGGAGCGATGACAATCTGGTCAAATTCAATGCTCTGAAAACACAGGCGTGTCTTTTCACTGCTAAAAGGAGTCCGTTTCAGTTATCTCCTACTTTCCGAGGTAGGTCTATACCTGTACCCGATCGCCTAGAGCTTTTGGGCATGGAGCTGACGTCTAATCTCAACTTTGGCTCAACCATCGAGTCAAAGCACAAACTGCAGCCAAGGAGCTGAGCATCCTAAATAGGGTGAGGCGATACTTCACATATGGACAACTTCTGAGTGTGTACAAAACACAAGTCCGTTCCTGTATGGAGTATTGCAGCCACTTATGGAATGGCAGAGCAAAATATCAGCTTGCTGCATTGGACTCGGTGGGACGCAGAGCAAAAAAGCTTATGGGTACGAGACGTTAGTGGCTAAGCTTTACAGCCTGGCTGATCGGCGTAGTGTTGCTTGCCTGTCAGTCTTCTACAGGCTGTACTTCGGAGAGTGTGCGCAGGAACTCCACGACCTGATCCCACCATCGCTCTTTTACTACCGGAATACCATACTGCTGCGTACCATCCGCATTTGGTCAATATCTCGACAAGTCGTACTCAGAACTTCTCCTTCACATTTATTACGCGCACAGCCAAAGTGTGGAACTATCTACCAGCGTCTGTATTCCCTTCTACATATGACCCGTCTGCCTTCAAAGCAAGAGTGAACAGGCATCTTCTAGGATTCATAGACCTCATCCCTCGCTTTCCATCAGGCGTGATCGTGGTCAAGAACAAGCCCATTCTCAATAAAAAAAAAGAAAAACAGACAGAGTTACAATATAATGAGGCCAAAGAGTTTGTTTGTTTGAATGCGCTTATATCTGGAACTACCAGTCGGACTTGGAAAATTCTTTTTTTATATAACAGTTAAATTCATTAGGAAGGCTATACGTGAATGGGAAATTCCAAGGGGATCGGAAAAAATGGGATATGCGTGTACGAAGTCGGGGGCAAAAGCTAGTTTATAATATTAGCATGGATAGGTTAAAAATGGAGTCTTAGATTTTCAAAATAAAAAAATTCTCTACAATAAATCTACAATTTTATTCATGACTTATAATATACTATCACAATGTCATTGTAATTAACAACTACATTTGAGCTGAAAACGATTAGTGCAAAACTAATTGATACCATATTCCTAACAATTTTACGGTGTGTTATTCAACAGAATTTCCTGGACAGCCTAATAGGCCAATATTAAGGTGTAAAAAATACAAAACAAATACTACATGTTTATTTATTCAGGTTATTTAATGAATGTTTCTAAAAATAGTTCTGAAAACTGAAAAAATTAAAAAAGTTCAGCTCTTTTAAAAAGCGTACAAATTGTACCTTAAATAATTAACCTAAATCGACTACAATATATTTACAATTAAATTTTCGCAAAAAAAAAATCTAAATACGTATCTAAATAAATAGATGAAGTACGAATTCCTGTGTTCTTTTGCGTACTGAAAACTAAAAAACTTTTCCCTTGTTCATAATAAAACCAAGTTTGAGCTCTCCATTTTTGACTTGCTCTGTGTCATATTAGCTACTAACAGATTATTTTATAAATTAACAAAAAGGAAACTACTAGGTTTACTAATAAATCCTTATTTTAGTACCTTGTAAAAGAAAAGGAAATTCTTGTTATATAATATACAAAATAATGAACCCACCCATTTGCAAAGAACCTGCACCCAAACGAAACTAATTAGAAAAAAAACAAAAAATGTATCTTCGACCATCAAATCGTCGCAATTTTTTAGAAAAGTTGCAAAATTTTTGAGCAAAGCTTCAGGTCCATGAGAATACGATAAGCCTTTAGTAACCCCAGTTTTGCTATTTCTATCTATTATCAATTAATACTTAAAAACTAAGTGATTTATTTGTTCCTTATTTGTAGTTGTTTTGTCTTAGCAGGTAAGTGTTACAAAAAAGGTGTAGTTTTATTTAAAAAACTGCTTCTGTCTATGTAGATAACGAAGTTCTTCAAAAGAAAAAGAGAAAATTCTCAAAAAAAAAAATCCCCTCATTCTAATTTCGATCAACTCATAATAACTTTGTATGGACAATTCAATTTGTTGTTTGGTCATTGACTTAGACTTCATCCGTGAAGAAAATGATTTATTTATGTACGTGGACGGTAGTAGTATTACTAAGCCTCCACTGTCCGTCCCTCGGTCCGTCTGTCTGTTAGCGGTCTGTATCTCAAGAACCGTAATAGGTAGACAGTTGAAATTTTCACAGAGTGTGTATTTCGTCGTATATAGCCGCTATTACAACAATAAAATTAAATGAAATAAAAAATTAAAGGGGGTTTCCATACAAGAACTGTGTTCTTTTTTCGGTTTATGATACGGAACCCTTCATGTGAGAGTCCGACTTGAACTTGGTAGATTTTTTTAAAATAAAAGACTACACCTTTCCATTACACCCGTACCTTTACCATTTTAGTATAATTTTGATATTGAACAAATATATTTCGTTTTGAAATTAAGTTTGTTAATAAATGAATATAGGGTCAATGACCTCCATTCCCACGCTAAAACGAAGCAACTATAAATTGTGACTCTAACCCAAAATACTAGTATATGGCAAACTAACTACAAGAACTATTGAGCAATCACAAAACGCCTAATTTACAAAACAGGTATAAGGCACTTCAGCCCTTCTTGAATTTGAGTAGCAGGATACTCGTAGTGAGGTAGACTGCGATCCAGGTGCCGACGGAAATGAAACCAGCGTAGACTGTAGGTTGATGGATGTCCCAGCCTCTCTGGAGCATGGAACGAAGACCCTCAGTGGATAAGGTGAGGGGTAGGAAGTAGCTGATCCATTGGAGGATGAAGTGCATACCTGGGGGAAGGCAATGTTGGGTTAATGATATTATTAAAAGAAGAAAATTGGCGCCTGCGTTACAGACAAGGATATCCTTTCGCGGGGTCCAGCGTGACATTTAAATAATAAAATATAATTAAATTATTTTGAAATGTCATCATAATTATTTATTATTTCTTTATTGCACACAATGTACACACAGCTACAGACTCAACTAAACTTTATAAATACATTACCCTGTTGGGACGCAGCAATCAACTTATAGCTAATGATAAAATAATTATCTTTAACAAAATAAATAATATAATTTGGTTGATGATCGAAATAGAGAATGTATAACCGAAGTTAGTTAAACCACCCGCCAGCGTGGCGATTATGGCAAATCTCCTTTCGAGGAGGCCTATGTCTAGCAGTGGACGTCTTTCGGCTGATATGATGATGAGTTAAACAGCCAAAATAAATATTTTAGGCCGACAAGACAATCAACATCAATTTCTAAACTACCCTAAAGTTACAATATTAATAGTTTATTAAGACAATGTTTTTACCTTCAATAGGCCAGATGATTCCACATAGCAGCACCATTGGCAAGAAAGATCCTAGAGCCAGGTATGTAGCTGTCCTGTCTGTGTCACATATTGTGGATACCACGAAACCTGTGAAGGAAAACAAAATTACAATTACACATTCACTTCTAAATTTGTTAACCACGGCAGCATTCTACCGATTTCTTCTTTTTTATGGATGGGAAATCATCAAATGAGTTCTCCCGGTCTGGGTGGAGATGGAGAGAGTGTCAGACTCTTGTTTACTAAAACCCACCCGTGTTCCTCCAAACGCCTTTTGGTTTGTAGAGCCGCGGTAACTCTTTCGAACAATCCCGCAGCCCTGCCAGGTACCAATGGCTTTCGATCGTATTGTTTGGGGCTATACAACAATAGTAATATTACAGCGGTCCACAAGAACCGGCCAAGTGCGAGTCGGACTCTCACACAAAGGGTTCCGTACCATAAACAGAAAAAATCGCATTTCTTGTATTTTTAATTTATTTAAATTTTTTGTTGTTATTGCGGCAATAGAAATAGGTACACGATTTGTGAAAATTTCAACTGTCTACCTATTACGGTTTTTGAGATACAATCCGCCGACAGATAGACAGACGGGCGAACGGACAGCGGAGGCTTAGTAATAGGGTTCCATTGGTTACCCTTCCCACCTCATCATCATCATACCAGCCAAATGACGTCCACTGCGGGACATGGGGGAGGGCAGTTTAGCTGTTGTAATGCACAGAGAAAGCTGCTGCCCATACCCTGGTGAGTCCCTTAGTCGCCTCTTACGACACCCACAGGGAAGTGATGGGATGATGCTATTCTTTTACGTCCGACACCATACAGAACACCCTTCGAGTACGGAACCCTAAAGATGGTGCAACTTGAAAATAAGTTAAAATATTGTTTTTGCTTTACGCTTGGTCGTCAACAAAAAACTGAAAAGGGGACTTATTTTTGTCAAAAATTACGCAATTTTACAAGGGTAGCCAGCTCCTCCAGGCTTGCGGAATTTGTTCGAAAGAGTCACCGCGGCCCTGGAACGCAAAGGGCTTTAGAAGGAACACGGCTGGGTTTTAGTAAAAAAAAAAAAAAAAAGCCAGCTCCTATTTTACCTTTTTAAAAGCCTACGACTTTTGACAGTCTTCCTATTTATGTCTTACCCTGTTTTCCTTACATGTGCTTTATAAATGCCAACATTTATTTTAACCACTTATGGTATTGTTGCGTTTGATATTTTTGTCCGGCCATAAGTCATCTGCCTAGCCTTTTCTCAACTATATTGGGGTCGGCTTCCAGTCAAACCGGATTCAGCTGAATACCAGTATTTTATGTGGAGCGGCTGCCTACCAGACCTCCTCAACCTATCAACTGGGTAACACGGTACTCCTTGGCAAGACTGGTGTCAGATTATTTGGCTTCTGACTATCCGTAACGACTGCCCAAGATCAACAAATGACAGCCGGGACCAACGGCTTAACGTGCTTTCCGAGGCACGGAGGAGTCTCGGTATGTTCCACAGACCAACCTTGGCAAGCATTGCTTAACCTTGAAGATCGACCCGTGCGGCTATTATTATTTAGCCACGAGCTCCTCCCATTTGTCCGGCCATAAGTAACATTCAATAAATCCGCCTACCCAACTATCTTGGGATCGGTTTCCAGCCCAACCAAAATACTGGTATTAACAAGGTGTTGCATCGACCCGCTAGGGCCAGAGCCTGCCAGGGTTTCGGAATTTGTTCGAAAGAGTCACCGGAGCCCTGGAACGCATCGGGCATTTCGAGGAACATTTTATATAGGTTTTAGTCAGTCAGAGTATGACAGTCAAAAGTCATTTAGTCAAATTAGGCTGAGTGCCAGCACTTTTTGAACGTCAAAGTTCAACATAAAGACAGTCCCCCAAAATGCCCGCCCGTCACCACTTCCTAGTGTTGTAGCTGGGAAGAAGAAGTGGCGCAACAAGCTCCACAGCAACACATCTGTCTGTTGAGTTAGAAGAACTAGCATTTATACAAAGGTATGCAGCATTCTTACAAAGAAAACAATACAACAAAGGTAACACGTAAAACCTAAAACTAAATTATTCGCTACTTGTAAGCTAGAACACTCCATTATGCCAGCAAATACACACACACTCCCTTCTGCTTCACCCAGAGCGGATTTGATGGATGGAGTCATTTGATGAGTTCCCATCGGTGCATCTAAGTGGTTAAAGTTATGTTCCTGAACACAGTTTTGAATACATTTTCGACCACAGTTTATCGTTGTAATAAGCATAAAATAAATCACTGCTTCAAAATGATGAATGTTCATGGGTGAAGAGGACTTTTCTTCAGAAAACACTTTTAGTTAGCCTTTAGCGTATCATATATCTTTCTAGACACTCTTTTCGATATATCTTCTACCAGCGGACGTCACGCAGTTTCACCCGCATAGTTCCCATTCCCGTGGGAGTACGGGGATAAAATATAGCCTATGTTACTCGCTGATAATGTAGCTATCCATTGCTGAAAGATTTTTTCAAATCAGTCCAGTAGTTTTTAAGTATATTCGTTACATACAAAAATACAAATCTTTCCTCTTTAAAATATTAGTATGGATAATATGTTGTATGACAATCATCAAATCGACATCATTAACCGACTTAAAAAAAAGAGGTTTTCAATACGGTTGTATGTTATTTTTACTTACCAAAAGTCATTCCACAGAGTCCCGTCATGAAAGTAAGGCAGATGACCCATCCGACAGGCCCCTTGATGGTCAGCCCGAAGACCAGGAAACCGAGGAGCAGTACCATACACGACTGCAAGATCATGATGAGCATTTGGACAATGACGTGGGAAAACAGGATCTCGGTACCTGGGGAAAAAAAACATCGTTATGTTTTTGTTTTTAAGATATCTACCATTCGACTTTCAGCTGGTAACATTCTTGGCGGAAAGTTTTGACATAGTTACCAATCGCCTTTTTTTAAGGATGGGAAATCATCAAATGACTTTTTCCGCTCTGAATGGAGCGTGTCAGACTTTTACTGACTAAAACCCATCCGTGTTCCTTCTAAAGCCCTTTGCGTTCCGTGGCCACGGTGACACTTTAGAACAAATTCCGCAACCTTGGAAGGCTCTGGCCCTAGCGGGCCTCGTCTCCTATGCTGACATCTCTATGAGGCGCGCGTGGAACACAACGCGCAATCGACTTGGGCCTGGTTGTGATCGGACAGCAAGGCACCCAACGCTCGCCGTCCGCAGGCCCAGTTACCGATCGCCTTTTTTTTTTTTTTTTAAGGATGGGAAATTATCAAATGACTTCTTCCGCTCTGGGTGGAGCGGAAGGGCGTGTCAGACTCGTACTGACTAAAACCCATCCGTGTTCCTTCTAAAGCCCTTTGCGTTCCAGGGCCGCGGTGACTCTTTCGAACAGATTCCGCAACCCTGGCAAATTCCGCAACCCTGGCAGTCATCTATGACCTAGACTAGAGTCAAGAGCAAACCCGTATTAAATAAAAAAAAAACAAAATTTCAGAGATTTTCTTAGTTTTTCTAGCACTTATTTAATTTGCCTTTTTTCTTGGTTTGGTGGAGCACCAAGAAAAATGCTTAAAGCTTTCTTTCTACCAAAAACTACCTTCGGCATTCTCTACTAGCCAACCAAAGGTGAAATAAGAACATACCAAACGCATTGTTTTATCAGCTGGATCAGAGAAAAATATCCTTGAAATCTAAATTGGTTACCCTGATGTTTTAAACAAATTTATTTATATACATGCTAACTTCTACAAGCGGCTTCACCCGCGTGAATTTCGTAAAATATACAAAGGGAATATACACCCGGGATAAAAATTAAGTGGCCTATGTGATATTCCAGACATAATCTACCTCTTATTAATACCTCTTATTTAATAATTAGGATAATCATCATCATCTTCCTGTCCTTATCCCATGTTACTTGGGGTCGGCGCAACGCGTTTTTTTCTTCCATTCTGTCCTGTCAACCGTCACGCTATCACTTACTCCCTTTTCTTTCATATCACTCCTAATACAATCCATCCATCGTTTCTTTGGCCTCCCTCTCCCTGTCCATCCATCCACATTTATATCCATAACTCTTTTAGTTACGTGCATTTCATCCCTCCTCTTCACATGACAATACCAAGATAAGTTCACTTTTAACCTTTCTGTTACTGGCGCCACTTTTAAGCTAGGTACCTCAAATGTCTAAAATCTGTAATTAATAATTAGGATAATAATAGTAGTAATATTACGAACTAGATCATTACAGATTGCTTATAATCATTTTTTTTTTGTTCTTTTTTTTAACGTTGCCCCACACTAGAAATTTCTCAATCGCTTAGCCTCTGCACCAACCATGTCTCCAAATTCATACGTTGTAAAAATAAAAGCAAGGAATGAAGCATATGATGCTAACCTCAAAAGGGTTGGACCTGTCCTTTCAACCCCTTCGATATAATCAAAACTGATGAGAACATTAAATGGGCTAACAGCCTATTCAGGCCCGCAGTCGTTACCTTTCATGTAACAGTTTGGTCTAATAAAATTATATTTAAGGGGTTATAATAACCCATTGAGGTGACCTTCGTAGTTAAGACTGTTCGTTGCCTTGAAAATAAAGGGCGTGATAGAGGTTTTATTAACCTTTTGAACGCCAGAGCATAAACGCATCGGCGTGCCCCCGGCGCCAAGCCACAAATTCACCGTACTTTTGTCACATATTCGTGACGTTCGGCGTACAGGGCACGAGCTTACTGTCATGTATACGTGACAATGGCGTTTAAAAGGTTAACTAACTAGCGTTTGCCCGTGGCTTCACTTGAGTTAAAAAGATTTTAGCAAAAATAGAATAGCCTGTTACCGTCTTTAGAGTCCTATCTTTCTCGGTATCAAAATTGATCAAAATCAGTTTTGTGATTCAGGCGATAAAACGTATTAACTAGCTTTCTTTCGTATAAAGCCTCGAATCCAATAGGCAACATTTGACGCGCGACACAAGACGCCCAACATGTTCAGCAACGTTGCACAACAACGCGCGACGTCNTTACATACACGCATGCCATTTCTGCTTTAGTTAAGCCAGACATGCGATCATCAAGTAAACTGTGAGTCCTTGGGCCTTAGATACTGACACTTGACACTTTATCAGCAATTAATTTATTTCGTACCTTCCTCGCGCCATTTTGGTCATCATCATCATCATATCAGGCGTCCAGTGCTTTACATAAACCTCTCCCAAGAGGTCCCCCCCCCCGGGTTGCCATAATCACCACGCTTGGCAGGCGGGTTGGCGATCGCAGTGTAGCTGTTGCAATGCACAGAGAATGCTGCTGCCCAATATCTGGTGAGTGCCTTATTCGCCTCTTACGACACCCACGGGAAGTGATGGGATGGTGCTATTCTTTTACGTCCGACACCATACAGAATATTAAAGTTAGGATTAAGATAGCCATATCAAAACTAATAGTATAAGGAGGTAATATTGCTTGTTTGAGGTTATCTCTGGAAATGAAGATCCAATTACGATAATTCCTTCACAGGTTAGTTACATTATTGCTGAGGTATAGATGCCAGCACATCAAGTTACAACAATCTGTCAGATTTCTTAAATAGATTCCTGTATGATAGACTGGCCTGTTGGTCGAGTGGTTAGTAACCCTGACTGCTAAACCGGAGGTCGTGGGTTCGATTCCCACCCAGAACAAATCTTTGTGTGATGAGCATGATCATTTGTTCTGTGTCTGGGTGTAATTTATCTATAATATGTATGTATTTAGAAATATGTAAGTATGTTTATCAGTTGTCTGGTTGCCATAGCACAGGCTCTGCCTAGTTTGGGATCGGATGACCGTGTGTGAGTTGTCGCAAGATATACTATACTATACTATTTTTAACTTTGTCGTAAAAGTTTAAGGTTCAAAGTTGACTGGGAAAATTTTACAGTTTCGGGTAGCTTGAAGTGCTACTTTTTATTCTGTAGAAATAATGGGCTCCCGTGGTAAAGGCCACGGAACAAAGCTGCGGGAAGACTAGTTCCTAGGGAACAGAATGAACGTTAGTAAACTCATAAAACCTTGGAGTTTTGTACCTTTTATTTTTCTCCAAATTGTAAGTATTTACGACTCTCTTTTATTAAGTTTCAGACTGAATTATAATTTTTTGTAAACAATTATTACATAGGTACATTATGTACATAACAATATCTTTGATAACCTAGAAGCAAGCTCCGAGGTCTCTTTCAAGTTTCCAGAAAATGCTAAAAGGACTGAATTCTAGGAAAACAATGTAGGCTAGCCTGAAGACTTTGAAAGAATGTGTCTGGCACGTGTTAGCTACTTAAAATACCTGACTATTTTCAAGATTTATTATTTTTTTTAAATTTGGGTGCACCGGAAGAAGAATAAAGAAAAACATTTTAACTGCGCCAATCATACGGAGCCTCTTTCGTGCATCTTTGGCAGTCGATAGGAATTGACATAAGCAAGAAAATCTGATACCAATCTTGCTGAGACATACCAGTAATCCACTAACGTAAAATACTGGTATTCAGCTGAATCCGGTTTGACTGATAGTCAACCCCAAAAAAGTTGGGAAAAGGCTAGGCAGATGATGATGATCAGCGCCAAACATGACGCATACCAAAAAAAACTGGCCAAGTGCAAGTTGGACTTGCACACGAAGGTTTCCGTACCATAAGCCGAAAAAAACATGTTTCTTGTATGTTATAGCGGCAACAGAAATACATCATCTGTGAAAATGTCAAACTGTCATGTCTAACTATCACGTTTCATGAGATACAGCCTGGTGACAGACAGACAGACGGACGGACAGCGGAGTCTTAGTTATAGGGTCCCGTTTTACCCTACAGGCACGGAACCCTAAAAACGAGTGAAAACTAAATTAACAACTTATACAAGTTGTGAAGATATGCGTCACACCCGTGCAAATAGGCCGTCTCGCATCATCATGCTGGGAGTCGTGTGTGAGTTAGAGCCACAGTGCTGGTTTTCGGCGACTGATAGGTCACCTCTGCCAAACCCTCCAGGGTTAACAGGCGAGAAGTTATCTTGGTTTGTAAAAGGACTTGTGTTGTTGTTCACCCAAAGGTCTTGTTCACCCACCTGCTTACCGGATGAAAATGATATTCAACCTTTTGACCGCCGACAAATGACACGTCACAAAAAAAACGGCCAATCGCAATTGCATCGGTGTGCCCCCGACGCCAAGCCACAAACATGCCGTTTTTTTTGTCGGCTCTAGCCGACGGTGGCGTTTTGGGCACTTTTTCATTTGTCGGCTATAGCCGACCGTGGCGGTCAAAAGGTTAATCAAATAAAATATGCTTTTGAACACATACCAAACGCAATTTAATTGTGAATACAGTAGTATAATAAGTTTTTTTTTGCCATGACTAGATATATTTTTTATGGAAACCCTCTTGGTATATGTTCAGAAAAATATTTTATTTGATAAAATATAATTTTTATCCGGTGGGTGAAGTTCGATCTTATTTGGGATCCTCTACTAATAATAAACTGGTTTTTGCAATAAAACAACCAAAAAACACAATGGCCTGGCACGCGACGATGGTAAGAGACCGGACGGCATGTCGTTATTTCCATGGAAGATGGGTAGGCCATTAGTGTGGGACGCTACTTGTGTCGATACTCTTGCGCCATCCCATCTTCCTAGCTCTTCGTGCTGTGCTGGCGCTGCCACTGCCGCTGCAGAGAACCTCAAGCGGCGGAAATATAATAAACTTGTTGGTAGTTATATTTTCTAGCCGTTTGGGGTTGAAACTCTCGGGTCTTGGGGTCCGAGTGCACATAACTTGTTTAAAGATCTCTCAAGACGCTTAGTTGGCACTTCACGTGACCCAAGGGCTGGCTTTTACCTTGGTCAAAGAATAAGCATTGCCATACAACGTGGCAATGCCGCCAGTCTTTTGGGTACACAGCGATGCGGATGAATTTTTTGACGCCATATTTTAAGGTTAATTTAGTTAAGAGTTTTTATTTTAATTCCTAGTGTATATTGTTAGTTAAGTATTTATGGAATCAAATTTTATTGGTACCAAAAAACACATATTGTGAAGGTTCAAAAATTAAGAAAAAATCACAAATAATGCGGTCAAGCTCCTAATCTATTCAAAACATTACGGAGGTAACTCGTTTAATAGTCAAGAAGTCAGTTTGAAAATCCAGTTACGGAACCCAACCTTAATCAGTGTTAAGAACCACGGCAGTTATAAGTGGCACCCAATTACGCTTTTGTGGAACCCTAATTAGATTTCCACCCCATCCGGGGGAAGTAATGATGCTTAAACTGATAAAAATTAATAAAGAACATTTTAAGGTTATTCAGGTATTGAAGTTGGTGGTTAGACAAAAATCATATTTGTGCTAGACTTGATTTGAATTCCGGGAAGTGGGCAGAATAGGTCGAGGGCCTATTTCCATAAAACGGGCACAAAACCAAAAAAAAAAACCCGCTTTTTTGCAAAACGGACAGCATATGTACTTTTACAGTGCTACCTATATTTTGCTTGTGTTAGTTTTTAATTCAGTAACATAACTGAATGAATTTTACACGTACACGAGTAGGGTAATCGAAAAAAGGAGGTGAAAAATACAAGAAATAAAACATATATATCAACAGTTTTTCGTTGTGGCAACTAATATTATGGTTTATGCCCGGTTTACTACCCATCTATAGAGATGCACTAGAGTGTAATGAAATAAATAAAATGTAGTGCAATGAAAAAGGTCTGGTTTGATTTCTGTAATCTGGGTTTTATGGCCGGTTGTTTGCCCATCTTAATCCAGTGTAGGCAATGGGAGGCACGCCTTTGCACTTTCACTATTCACAGACGAATTAATGTTTTATTGACATCAAAGACTTGAGCGGCATCAATGCACCACATGAAAAAGTAAGAAGCGACATTTGTATGGCAACAAAAAGAACCGCTACGCCATCTATATACTATATAATATCTGTATATACGGGAAGCCTTCTTTTTTAAGGATGTGAAATCATCAAATGACTTCTTACGCTCTGGGTGGAGCGGGAGGGCGTGTCAGACTCTTACTGACTAAAATCCATCCGTGTTCCTTCTAAAGCCCTTTACGTTCCAGGGCCGCGGTGACTCTTACGAACAAATTGCGCAACCCTGGCAGGCTCTGGCCCTTCCGCCGTCTCCTATGCTGACATCTCTTTGAGGCGCGCGTGAAACACAACGCGCCATCGACCCGGGCCTCTTGGTAATCGGACCGCAAGCCCTGGCCTTAGATTTTAAAGTTACTAAAAATAGAAACTAATTCTGCCGTTCAATAAACATTAAGGATACGAAAAACCTCCATCCAGGAATCTTTTAAAGCATGAATGAATATTCAAAAAAGAACAAAGTAAACGAAAATAAAGGTATCAAAGCCAACAGATTATGAATGAAAATATTCTCAGAAACCATTTGTAGGTATAATATTCTATTAATGGAAGATCCCTGAGGCATTTCTAATTTACCTTTCGAACAAACACCGCCTACGGAGCAAAATCTCTTAATACGTACAAATAACTATTTGTATTGAAGGCACAAAATATTACGGTAATATCTGTTTTTCTTTATTTTTTGACATTTATTAGTTAAGTGTGTTTAGTTTTCGATTTTTTAGGGGTAAACCAACCAACACGAGAACTAGGATATTTAAGGACAAAATCGGTGGTGACTCACGGATAGACAGACAGACGGACAAGAGAGTGATCTTATAAGGGTTCCTTGTTTTACCTTTTGATGTACGGAACCCTAAAAACTAAAAGTTTGACCAGCCTAGGGTAGTAAAATTAAAAATAGTGTCATTTGGAAGGCAATTGAAAACAAAAGCATAAAGTTCGTTCATTAGCAGTTTTAAGTCCATATACGTTCACCGATTGAGTGAGACACATATGTTCCACGTTATAACTCAGTTTCAATAATAACACGTTCTTGTAGACTGAGATTCCAGACCTGCTAGACGTCCCTTATTTTCTCGCAAACAAATTTTGTGGGATAGAGTAGTGTTAGTATGTACTTTTAACATAACATGCTAGCTTGGACCGACAGCATTTTTTTGTGATGTCTGTAGTCAGTCAGTGTGTAGAGACAAAGTCGATGATGGAGCGAGCTTACCCAGAAGAAGCCTGTTCACTCTAATTTTAAAGATATTAGGGTTGTATGCGTTCGGAAACACAGACGCAGGCAGAGAGTTCCACGCCTTTGCTGTGCGCATTATAAAAGACGTTTAGAAACGTTTAGTGCGAATTGGTGGAACAGCAACAAGGTAGGGATAGTAACTTGCAAATTAATCAAAGTAAACTTACCAGTGATTCCCGAAACCAGGGACCTCTCCAGGATACCCTCATTCCTCTCAGCCAACATGGAGCCGGAAGTCAGAGCAACCGCCAAGAAGAAAACGATTCTGTCGACAAACAATAATAAATTCTAGTTAGAATGTCCTAAGTATTATGTAGCACAGTTAAGGCGTGTCCAAACAGAGCGCGGCACTTGTGTACGTACGGCTTCTGCGTTTGTCTAACCGTGCTCTAAGGCGTCTGCTTAATAGGCTAATGATCTTACGACTTAACGATACGATTTCGTCACACGACGAGATTAAACACACACATTTGTTTAGAGTGTCCTTATTGAAGCGTGTAAATCATCGCACGTGCGCAAAATCATTTTCACAATAAGTTTCATCGCCCTACGACATTGCATCGTTAACTCGTACGATCGTTAGTCAATTAGGACGACGCCAAAGGCCTTTCTCGATGGCGTTAATGTCAGTTTGAAACTGGATAAGCACCGTCTGGTGGCAACATAACTAAAAAAATGCTTTAGCGATGGTATGACTACACTCGTACGCGCACTTACAAATTGTTTATTCTACTCTCTGGCTGTATTTTACAAATCTATCTCCAACACTCGTGACTTCCTAGCACCAATTTTAGCATGATTTCACTACAGCTCAAATCGCAACACGTCCATTGCTATGGCAAAAAATAGCTCCGTTTAACCCTGCTCCACTTGAGTTACACCAACCTAAGCTTTGAAAATCGAGCAATACTATTGGTAGAAATAGAACACATCCAGATGTTATGTAAAGCAGCTTGGAATTCAATACTTTTTACACGAAAAATATAACTGAAGAAGTTACTCAGAAAGAAAATGCAATAAGTAATAGTAAGTCAGACGATTACGTTTTGGGGTGTGGAGTGAGGCGGTCTGACCTCACCGAAATTATTTAATTTATATATGGACAACCTGATTGGAGAGCTGAGCAGCACCGGCATTGGATGTCACATTAATGGAATTTGCGCAAATAATAACAGCGTGCGCCGGCAGGTGGGACTCATTACTGATGAGGCATTGGATAGGCCTACACGCGAGAGCAAGTGCCTGACACATTATCGTTGTCATTGTTATTACAAATCTATAAATGATTTCACTAACACTAGGTTAAGAAAATTGTAACTAACAAAATATGGAAGCAATTCTGAAATAAATCATTATTATTATTACATTAGCCGATCTTTCTTCTTCAGTCGGTCCCTCATTACTGAGGATCGTGGTCACTGGACCCCTTTAAGCGGACAGTCTGTTGCCATCGATTCCGGTCTAAATTTGCCATCACCTCCTGCTGGAATTTGCTTGAGGACATAGCTTCTTTCACTCGGTCCGACTATCGTGTTGGCGACCAGCCTCGTGTTCTCTTTAGCCAATAATAAAGCAAATATCTGTAAGCTTAACGGCCATGAAAAATTCGGAATATATTAAATTCCCATCGCTAACAGTATTATGATAATACTTACGTAAGAATAACACCAGGCCCGGCAAAGTCTGTGAAGTTGGGCACGTCCAAACCGTAGATTGGCTTGTTGAACTGGAACAAAAGAAATTCAATGGTTAAATGTCTATTTAAATACCAATCAGCATCCTCTTTTGAGGCGGGCTATATGCAATACCGCGTGAAATTGTTAACTATTTTTTCTAAATAAGACATGGGTATATTGAACACTATTGAATTTGGATGGGATTTATTGTAAACAACACGATTTTTAATAATATATAGAGAATATAATCTACACAAGATTTATTACAATCTTACGGAGTCTGAAATTTTCCGGTGACATATACAATAATATTATAAATGCGAAAGGAACTCTGTCTGTCCCTGTGTCCTAACTTTGGCACACGGGTAAAACATTTATCCAGGTTAAAAATCATAAAAAACCTAGATTACGGAATTCCGATTCTGGACCCGGAATCCAAATCGGATATTATACAAGTAATTGATCATGCACAAACCTGACACAAAAACCAAAACAAAGTAAATATCGATCTATCGGTGTGCCATGTTTCATCCAGATCCGTTCAGCCATTTAGACGTGAAGAGACAAAAACAGTTACACAGGAGTTACTTTATTAGTATGGGTTTGAAATCAAATCTCCGGTATACGTGCTTCCAGCGTAACAGTGATGCAACGTGTCCTTTGCAAATTATCTACAATTTATCGAATTATGTGGCTTTGTAATTAATTCAGTTTCCAGAATTAAAGGATTGGAAATCACCAAATGACTTCTTCCGCTCTGGGTGGAGCGGAAGGACGTGTCAGACTCTTACTGACTAAAACCCATCCGTGTTTCTTCTAAAGCCCTTTGCGTTCCAAGGCCGCGGTGACTCTTTCGAACAAATTCCGCAACATTATCTCACTACCTAGAAAAGCCTAATAGTTCTAATCACACAAACAATTCTGTATGGTGTCGGACGTAAAACAATAGCACCATCCTATCACTTCCCGTGGGGGTCGTAAGAGGTGACTAGAGGATTCACCAGAGAATGGGCAGAAGCATTTTCTATGCTTCTGTGCATTGCAACAGCTACATTGCGATCACCAACCCACCTGCAAAGCGTGGTGATTATGGCATCATTTCAGACGAAAGACGTCCACTGCTAAGCCAAGGGAATGGTCCCTTGGCTTAGCAGTAGACGTCTTTCGTCTGATATGATGACACAAACAATATCTCGCTTGTCTATGTTGGTATTTCTCAAAAACACAAGTTATTTGTCTTACAAGGCGTTTTAATAATGCGTAGTAATATTTAAGGGTGATGTATCTGATAATTGTAATAAGAATCAGTGAAAAAAAAACTTTACTTGCATCAAGAAACTCGACAGCAAAAGTCCACTTCCGAACAAACCACTTTTCAAGCAGTTTAATGCGACTGGTGGCGCTGGTTTAGTCCAATCACAGATTTGAGGTCAACAACTGCATAAGACTGCTTGGAAAAACTTTTTTTTCTACTTTTTTGTCTTCAACTAAGCAACCACTCCTATTTGCTAACACCAGGAAAATTTACGCCACCATTTGGCGCCACGTAGGCGAGAGGTTCTCTTCCTTGATAAGTGACTTTGACACAAACATACCGTAGATGTCAATTAAATAAATGTCAGAAAACATTAGCGTTTTGACAGGTGCTCGGACCTGACGCCTCATTACTGCCACATGGTGCTCGTCATTTCAGGAAACCCTCATTGAATACTTACATAGACAGGGCTGGCCATGATCCGGGACGGCAGATCGCACACCTTAGCCAAATGTTCCGTAGCTTCCATGAAGGCGAGGGAGAGGTCTCTGTTTAACATCCACTCGACTTGTTTGTCTGTGAACAAAATACATTAAATTAACTACTGATTTCATGGTACAATAGCAACCTAAGTAGGTACAATATCCATAAAAATAAAAACTTTCGAACAATTCCGCAACCTTGGCAGGCACTAGCCCTAGCGGACGTCAAAACTATTTAATCCTATTTCTTCTTACTGGTGTGGTATGGAAAGGTCGTCAGCCAACATTCAGTCGCCAATTCAGTACCTACAGCCGCTCAGAGATCAACCAAAAGAGCGGGAACGTTTTGACATAGTCCTTAGCGAGTCATCCTTTTATGTTTAATCATCGAATTGAAAATTACAATATACAGTGAAACATTGCCCGGCTTTTATTTACTGCGATTCACGATACAAGATTAGAATAGTTTAAATTTGAGAATACAAAGTATTGTGTCAATAAGAGCCAGGGTCTGACAGAGTAAAAACGGAAATATGTCACCGTCTCGTAGGTGTAACATATAAAGCGAGGACTTTACCGAAACAAACACCACGATCTATTCTCAGTAACTAGGTCGTAGGGCACCAAACATGCCTATTTAAACCCATACATTTAACCCAATTCGACCCTTTGCTTACAGTAAACAAGGAAGCCAGGAGTATTTGTTACCCCCCAGCAATAAAAGCCACCTAACCCGGAAACCCGTGTCTAATGGCACATTAATTTTAAGAAAACCTTAACTTTGGGGGCCGAGTAGACCCCGTGATTGAGTGTTTAATTAAAGGTGAATGAAGCAATAGTGGCTTAGAATTAAGACCTTTAATTCCGGTTGATTGGCTTACCTACGGATAAGCAAGATTCGTTTAAAAACTGGACAAGTGCAAGTCAGACTCGCGCACCGAGGGTTCCGATCGTAACGGAAGTTTATAAACTATGAAAGTACTCTCCTTACTCTGGCAGGTATATAGCGGGTAAGATTGGAGGACAAACTTAACTTTGTTGTTAAAAAATCGTCTACCATACATCAATGTACATATCGGCATTGTCATATAGTCGGCTGCAAGGCTTGATAAAGAAACCTACAAACTTATTTGACTTGTTTAAGCAAAAAATAAGCTTAGCCATTTTTTACCGAAGTCCAATTTTAAAGAATTCAAAGCAGTGATATTGCATGTGAAATAATTATTGTTGCGTTATTTTTTTTATTTATTCTTTTTAAATTTTTTGTTTCCATTATTACTTTTTATTTTGTGTGTGTACCTGATGGACTGTCTTATATATATATATTTTTTTTCAATTATATTTTTCTTCAAAATAACTAATTATAGTACCGATACTGTATTATTATCTAATGTTCATTTTCAGCAGGAACTCAAGGGTTTCTTAATATAATAGGAATTCTATTACTTAATACATGTTCAAAACTATGTCCTTAATCCCCTGCAAGTTCCCATTCCCTTCAAACTCCCTTTTTTGTAAATACGAATTAAAGATTTAATTCCAAGCCCACCTAAGCCAGCTAATGAAGATCAAACAATAGTAGATAATCCCTATCTCGTCTGAGTAAACAAACAAACGGTTAATCTCCTTACTGAACCCGGATTTAACCTCAAACCGGGTTACGAACGAACCCGCGTCATAGACGAAGTATGTTATCAAAGTTACAGAGTTTTGTTATAAAAAAAGAGTAGGTATAGAATTGAAATATCTATAATCTGAAAGGGCTGGTCTTTCGATTGTCCACTAATTCGCACTAAACGTTTCCAAACGTCTTTTATAATGCGCACAGCAAAGGAGTGGAACTCTCTGCCTGCGTCTGTGTTTCCGAACGCATACAACCCTAATCTCTTCAAAATTAGAGTGAACAGGCTTCTTCTGGGTAAGCTCGCTCCATCGTCGACTTTGTCTCTGTCATCTATGACCTATACTAGAGTCAAGAGCAAACCCATATTCAATAAAAAAAAATATATATGTATAAATATTATTTTTAAGTATAAAATGATATGTTTACAACGAAAGTACTGACACACAGTCTGTCTTTTTTTCTCATTCTTCCACCAATATGAATTATTCCCTTGCCTAAAATTTTTGTAGATAATTAAAATTTATTTTAAGTGTATATCGTTAGATTAGTATTTTAAATATGAAATCCTCATTTGAATAAAAATATTTGCAAAATATGACGTCACATTAAAAACGTTTTCTGATGGCACTAATTTTGATCAATTAGATCAAAAAGCCGCAAAATCTACTATAAATCTTAAAAAACTCTAAGTATTTCAACTTTACACTTCTCAAACACGCAACGCTATGGCCCAGTACAACCCGCTTCTAGCCGTTAAATACTTAAATCGTGTCGATTTAGTGGCACTGCGGGGACGGTATTAAGGTCTACTTTAATTTGCATAAACCTTCGCTACTTTTAGAAACAGCCCAGCTACGTCTGGTCTCAAAAAAAATTGTTTCAATATTCACAACCATCGCTTAGGCAATAAGTCCAAAAAATCCAATCAAATACCGTATTATTGAAGCCAGTTAGGTCCACTTACACAAACCAGATACATAATGGCCCCGGGTTAGCTAGCTGCTAACTCGGGGCCATTATGTATGAAATTTAATATTTGTCATTTAACCACGTGTAAGCAAGTAACTCGGAGTTTAAAGATAACTCTAGTTTATGCAAGTAGCAAGTACCTTAGTAAACAAAAACCGGCCAAGTGCGAGTCGGACTCGCGCATGAAGGGTTAAAAAATCATGTCTTTTGTATGGGAGCCCCCTTATTTATTTTTTTATTCTGTTCTTAGTATTTGTTGCTATAGCGACAACAGAAATACATCATCTATGAACATTTCAACTGTCTAACTATCACGGTTCATGAGATACAGCCTGGAGACAGACGGAGAGACAGACGGACAGCGAAGTCTTAGTAATAGGGTCCCGTTTTACCCTTTGGGTACGGAACTGAGAATTTGCCAAAATGCGCATAAGCACCGAAAACTGTTGTTTGCGAGTGAGACATGAACTGTGTCACGAAAAACATAAAACAAAAGCAAAGTTAAAATGTAACGATATTTAAGTCGAAATAAGTTTTCTTGGAAACTGGGACAACACGACATTCCTGAGAATAACTTAGTTTTAAGTTACGAAATCGTCAATTTATTCTTGAACCTTTTTGTTAGTCAAACCCAAGGCTTGGAACCGGTTTAAAAATAACCGGTTATTAAATGTTCTAAATCGGTTTTATCATTTATTTCGTTCGGAGTCGATACGTTTAATGAGCGTTATGTTGAACCCTAATTAACCGGTTTATTCCGCCAGAGCCGAGCGACACGCGGCGTCTGCTTTCGACGGGGCAGTAGTGCAGCCGGTTCTTATACTTCAGCACGGCTGCGCATTGGAGGTAGGCGACAAAAACCGTTCAAAACCGGTTAATGCCATAAAACCTATTTACGAACTTTTGTAGCTTATAACTGTTTCATTGGGGATAAAGGTAGAACAAAACCAAAATCATGAATTCCCTATGTACTAAGGCGTTTACCGGTTCGAATTCACTTCAATCACTTATCTAGAACCTCTGGTGTACGTCATTTAAAAAAACCTTCATTGACACGGGTCGGCAACTTCTACGAGTGAATAGTGACGCTCATTTTTAAAAATAAATAATTGATCTATTTTCAAAAGCTATAACGTTCAAATGGCATAACGTTTACTTCATCTATTAACACCTTACATAGTTTTAATTTAATATAGGTAACGTTCAAATTGTATTATAACATAATTATGTTACAATAACACTTTCTCTCGTTCGTTTAGTATATTCACATTTTTATCACAGTATTTTGATGTAAATTTCGTATAACTAACATTTTATCTTACCGGTACAAAGGGCGCGAGCGGGGTCAGTTCGGGAACTCAGGGCCTCTAACTTATTTTTCCCGACATGTGTAGGTTAGGTTCGAATGGGATGACGGGAGCTTATAGTAAGCAAGTATAGCGAGCGAACTTAGTTCCTGTGATTCCATGATCCCATGATCCAATGGTAAGTCATTCTCAGGACTCACTGACACGCTTGGTTTGTGTTGAAGGTTTTGACGACGCCATTTCTAGCCGCCAGAGACCGCCAAAGTACTATGTGACCAATAAAGTACGGGAAATCTCTCTAAGGACCTCCTTGACTTGTTATCCGTACTTTTGGGTGAGTTTACATGCGAAAAAGAAGTTAGATGTCGAGGCACGAATAATTTATTACTTATGCGAATCTTCCTTACGATAGAATGAGGTACTATATTCCCTTGGGTGTAGTGCGAAAGTACTAAGAAAATATACCACTGGACTGTGTCTGTAGATAGTCTTGAAGTCCTCAATTAGTGAAAAAAATGTGAAACAAACCTAATGACGGTTTTGTTCAGAAAGTAGAATAAATACCAAACGTTTAGTTTATATACCAGTGTTGTGTGGCTTTCTATTACTTATCACTGAGCAAGTCTTAGGTGCCGTACAAAAAGCTCACCGCGCAAAAACGCGATCGACGCGATCATTTGTTCTTCAAAACTGGAAAGAGACCCCTGTCGGCGCGTTAACGCGTTTGGGTTAGCTGAATAAATGGTCTCGTCGGTCGCATTTTGAGGTTTTTTAATTTTCGAAGTCAACTACGAAACTACAGCCGCTAAAAAAGCGGTTACAATTGATCGCTCTGTCCAATTTAAAAAACTTATTATAATCGTTACAACCATTCTCCGTCCTACAAAAACCATTCATCATATCCGCCGAAACGTCCACTGCTGGACAGAGGCCTCCCCCAAAGACGGATGTTGCCATAATCGCCAAGCTTGGCAGGTGGCTTGGCGATCGCAGTGTAGCTGTTTCAATGTTCAGAGAATGATGCTGCCCATTATCCAGTGAGTCCCTTAGTCACCTCTTACGACATCCACGGGAAGAGATGGAATATAATAATAATAATATATCCTGGGACAACTCACACACTGCCATCCGATCCCAAACTAGACAGAGCCTGTACTATGGCAACCAGACAACTGATAAACATACTTATATATTTCTAAATACATAAATATTATAGACAAATTACACCCAGACACAGAACAAATGATCATGCTCATCACACAATGATTTGTCCTGGGTAGGAATCGAACCCACGACCTCCGGTTAAACAGTCAGGGTTAACCACTCGACCAACTGGCCAGTCATGGAATGGTGCTATTCTTTTACGTCCGACACCATAGAAGACAAAAACCGTTATAAATAAGGTAAAATAAAATACCCGGAATAACTAGCTACGATTTTCTCCAAAACAGGGAAAACTGCGGAAAAAACCGTGCGTAAATATTCTTTTCACCTCCATTTTTCCAGTGAATTTGTAGCCTCTGGCGAAAATGAAGACAACTGGTACTTAATTCAACAAATAGGGCGCGTATAATGGGCCTTAACATAGAAGGGACCTTAGTTAGTGTAAGTAGAAACTGGAATTAATGATTCTGTACCTATTCTATTTCAACAATACTGTATTTTTATTACAATGATAGGCACGCGTTCGACCACTACCTCACCTGACGGTATGCTAGCGATAATGTGGTCTACGATGGAGCACGCTTTGCTTAGAAGTAACCTATTCATTCTTGATTGAAAGAGCCCCAGTCCTCCCGCGGCGTCTACTCTCTGTCTGAACCCGGTAATCTGAAAACTACCCCATGGATTTTCACCAACGGATGTAGTGATTCATGAGGGAGATTCCGGTGAATAATTCATAAATTTTTTTTTATAAATTGGCTGAAATATGACAACGGTTGTTTAAGATATCTGAAAAATATCATGCCTGGACTGGGAGCCTTCAATAACTGTTCTGCTACCTGTATGAAGCTACAGCTAGGACAGCCGGTCCTGAATGAAGGAATGACAGCTCACTTCGTGATCACGTGACATCTTGATTATATGGATTGACAGCTCACCCCGTGATCACTTCACCCAAGCTTTCACTTCGACTGTTTACAGAATCAACCGGCAGTGATAGTGGAGAATGCGAACGTGTCTCCAGTCAAAAGTGATGAGGATATTGGGGTCGGCTTCCAGTCAAACCTCATTTAATACTGACATCGTTTAAAACTATTTGTATAACAAACGCACGTCTCCCATCATATGAAATACTAGCACACGTCACGCGGTTTCACTCGCGTAGTTCCCGTTTCCGTGGGAATACAGGGATAAAATATAGCCTATGTCACTCGCTGATAATGTAGCTTTCCAATGGTGAAAGAATTTTTGAAATCGGAACAGTAGTTTTTGTTTTTATTCATTACATACACACACACACACACAAAAATACATTTTTTTCCTCTTTATAATATTAGTGTGTAGTGATGTATATACGTTCATAAATTATTTATTTTATTTACTTAGGGTCCCGTCAAGAAAGGCTTAAGAGATCAAATTGTCGACGTTGTAACATGCTTATTTTCGTCAAATTCAAATCGGGATCCTTTCAGACGGTTCAAGACAAAATTGGGATCAATCATTCAGAAAAACACTATTATTTTTTTGTAGTTATTTTGATGTGCTCAATTTGTATGAAAATATTTTTTTTTGATACTAGTGATCCGTCCCGGTTGTCATCTTTTGATTTGTCATTGTCTAGGCTGTTTATATAACAATTATGTGTTTAATAAACTATATTGACGTGGACGTCATTCGGCTGAAATGATGATAAAGATTTCTTGATTGATTCATCAAGATTGGTTCAGCGCATTTATTATGACTTCTTTACCGCAGAACCAAATTTCACTTCTTAACTTATAAAAAAAAACATAATTTAAAATCATAATTGTATATGTAAGCTAAGAAATATAATTATTTAAACAAGGGTAAAAACGAGGCTAAACATTTACAAATGAATATTTTAGGCCTAAAGTACAAAGATCCCTATACTAAAAAAATCTTATTGTTCATCTGCTCAAAAGCTAATTTCAATTTAACAATGGAAAAAATCTCTGGCAATTATAAAGGTGCATATTCAATTAAAATTCCGAACACAAACAACAGAGGATTAAACAAAAGAATTGGTAATACGTTAAAAAGTGTTCATTTGTATTTCTCGAATATGAGCTGTTTCAGAGTGTCTGTGTTCAATAATGAGAGTCTACAGTTGCATTTATGTCAATTGCAGATTTGTATTAATTTCTGAATCGAGGTTGTTTTAAAATCAGACGCATTATGCTACTGAAGTTGCAGAAGGTGCATTTTATAAAAATATAAAAGGTTAATGAAAGAAAAATATATATACTTTTTTCAAGTCGGTTAATTACGGTAGCAATTTTAAAGATATTATTTTAATAAGTAATCTTTGCTTTGAATGAAACTTTTTGAACATATATACTGTACCGCCTCGTATAAGTACCGAAACAATGCAACACTATAATAATATCAATTAAGAAAACACCATCCAAATCGGATCAGTATTTCTTTTTTTAAATCGCGGAAATACAAACATACGGCCAATACAATATATCCTTTTTTAAGTCGATTTGAAATAACGAAGATTTGACGATAGGAATACTAGCTCGCTTTCAATAAATTCTTCTACTTACCAGTCTCATCCATATGGGCTTCCATGTCGGAACTTTTGACAGTCCAGAAGTTAGCCTTCCTAGGGTCCGTGATCCTCATCTGCAAGGACTCGGAGAAATTTGCGGAGAACACCAGGACAGCTCGCGCTTTGCCATGGGAAGCTTCTTCCATCGCTAACTCTTTGTTTGGGTAGTATATCTGATGAAGACCACAGTTTTTTTTTATTTCACTAATTGTATCGTAAAAGATTGACACGCAATTACAGAATACAGTAAATTGTGTGGAAAAGGGAGCATGTAGTTTTTTCCCAGCAGATGAACATAACAGGCCACTTTGATAAATACAGGAAGGCCTTTTTACAGTGGTCTAAAAAAAAGTTGCTAGAGGGCATCGTAACTTATCGTTTAGGAAAAATATTAGTTCCGCGAAAGCTAAAAAGTAAAGAAGTTGCGATTTTTGGTTTTGGAAATTTATTTAATTTTTTCATAAAAACCACTCTGGTGTAAAAACATACGTTTATTCTCTGGGCAAAACTATTGTAACATCGTCAAAAATAACATCATGTAAAGTAGTCAATGTTTTTCTTAAAGGATAAGTTACAATGCCACTGAGTAAAAAAAATATTTGGACCACTGTAAACGGACTATCCTGTATTTAGCTTTTTTTTTTTACAAATATGTCTAATGCATATTTAATGCAAAGCATTGTTTTTCCCTTCCGAGCATCAATCTTAAGTTTCAACGTGTTTGTTGCTATATTATACGTGTTTATTCTTCATTGCTGGGCTGGTCCCAGCAATGAAGAATAAACACGTAATACAGAACATACTAGCACCAGGGGTATTGTGCCTGTTATTGGCTGCCTTATGATAATATTGTAATGTCGACAGTGTACTTAAGGGAACACGTCTTAACATGTTTGAAAAAATAAATTAACCTTCTAAACCGCCCTTCATGTTATAAGGGCCTGGAAAAATCAAACAACTTCCATGGTCGACATTAACCCTTTCTTATTATTTTCTGTCATCAGTTTTAGATAGTTTACACATGGTATGAAAATACATGCAATTTGCAACATAGATTTTAATTAACTTAAAACATTTCCAACAACTCTTCACTAACTGATCCATAGTTAGCTTAACTGAAAACACATTCACAAGCTTCCGGTTTGTTAATGGCTTGTCCATAGTCTCACTTTTTTATTCAAACCTATAAATCATACTAGGCTAAAACTGGGGGGCTATTTTCAAGAAAACTAAATTTAACGCAGGTCTGAGTTCGCGTCTCCTTTCCAAGGATATTTCTCGCCGACTGATCAACATTTTGCGGAAGACCAGAAGACTGGTTCATTCTTTGCCCAAAGAATAAGCATTACCATTTCACGTGAGAATGCTACCAGTCTTCTGGGCACTTCTCCAGATGACAGCGTCTTGAAGTAATACTTTGACGCCTAAGTATAGACATGAATGTATTTTTATATTTATCAGAACTCACCAAATTAGACTGTCGTTTTGACAAGAAATCCAGATATTCACAGCTGAATCTCGTCAAATTCCATTCGTACGTATTAGGGTCCTGCGGGCAGAAGTTCTTGTCATAATCACATAGGGGTTCCGTAGAGTTGACTTCGTAGTTCACCACGGCGATCGGTAAGCCGACCGGGTAGTGACCAATGGCGAGGCAGAAGAATATCATTTGGGAGACTGGCAGGCCAAGGAGGAATGCTAAGGCACTGAAAAAGATAATAAGAATAATTAACACACATTTTCATTATTAATCATTTGTAGACCAAGACGACACCTACCGAATAGACTGGCCCCAACTAGCAAAGATCAGAGTGATGTGGAAAAAGGCCTTTGCCCAGAACTGGGGCAAAAAAGGCTACAGAGATAGATATAATAATTTGTAGTGAAATAAAGGAAAAGACCCCGTTCTACATGGATGTTGGTCATCAAACAAGACCTCAGTAATGAGAAATTGGACCCAACGACGATCCAGAACAGATGTCTCTGGAGAAGAAGGATTAGGAGAGCTGACCCCATTTAGAAACAAGAAAAGGCCAGACAAAGAAGAAGAAGAAATAAGGGGAGAGAGACCTTTTCTTATACGATAAGAAGATACAAGAGAGTTCCAATTCCATCTTAGGTTATCATGGTGTGGACATTCATCAAAATCTTGTTACATATATTGCTGATAAAGAAATTTCTTTGGGAGTCTTTTAGGCATGGTCATCAATTTAAAAAAAATATGTTTCCATGTAGATAATATAGATCAAGCAATCTTTTAGTGTGTTTACACATAATAAAACTTCTAGTTTTGAACCTGTAGATGGAAGAATCAATAATAAAGTCATAGAAAGGCTCTTCACAATGAGAGTAAGCCTTGAATGGGGATATATACTCGTGCCAACAAAACTTATTCACTTACGCAAAATTCCTAAACAAACTCAAGAAGTTCTTCCATATCAAAGCCTTCATGTGGTGCCACTTCATAGGCATGTAGGACTCCAGGCTCCTCCTCGGCTTCTCTTCTGGGGGCATAGCCTCAATGGGGTTGATCAGCTCAGGAGTCACAACCACGCGACCCTTGCTGCTCATCGAGACATTGTCACCGAATTCACCGGAGATTTCACCAATTTCTGCTTCTTCGAGATCTACTGCTGCTGGGTTCTGAAATAGAGTAATAGTCTTTTACTTTGAGTTTAGGTCTACAACGTTGTCCGATAAGAACCATGGCCGGGTCGACGTGATGGCGCGTTGTGTTGCACATGCGTCCATCCACATAAAAAAGTCTATAAAGTTAAGAACCCTTCTAGAAAACAAAACTTCTGGATTTAGATCGTTAGGAAAGAGAGAATCATTTTAAACCCAGTTTATTAATATAGCGAGAATATGTTACTGTCGTTATCCTTTAGATATCTAAGCTCTCAACACTAAATACATTACTATGTAAATTTCTAAGACTGTGGTGCTATATATTTATATTGGGTCGACTTCGATCCCCAATAGTTGTGTATTTAGTCGTAATCTAAAAAAAAGACGAATTTTCAGTCAGTACTTTTGTAGTCACGTTAGGATTATGGTGCAAATTTGAGATTTAATGTTTCCAAAATTCTTGTCCATTTACAAATTTTATATGGACTTGTTTTCGCATGTGTGTCCGGTTGGATTTTAGTAAACTATTTTTCTCACAGGCGCTGTAAGATTACCTGCACAAGGGTCTTATACTTACTGGTATCGCTGGTAGTTCCACTCTCTCCACCACATCAGCGAGGATACTGGATCTCCTCCTCTTGCCCAAGTTCTGGAGTACCGACAGCTTCAAGAACACGTCTTCTAAACTCTCGCCTTGGTAGCGACGGATCAGCTCTGTTGGTGATTCTTCGGCTAAGAATCTACCACCTCGCATGAGTCCGATCTGAAATACATCAATCAAAAACGGTTAGTTTATTTTTTATGGGTCATCAGAATGAATCTTAAATGTATGAGATTACACGTATGTAAGTAAGGTTGTAGAAGCATAATAGTTCAAAATAGATACATTTTACACAGTTGAAAGGAACACAATAAGTAACAATGTTACATGTAATAAAAATAAACGGGTGACACTTAAATTAACGCCTAACGAACGGGTACGGGGTATCCTCAGGGTATTGTTATCTTGAAAGTAAAGCATAGCGGGCGTAATTTTTAAGGTCAAAGTAAGAAATGAAAACAGTATTTCTCACTTCCATTTGAGTGTTCCATCAACTTTTATTGGCCCCATAAATTGAAGATGACTATTTATTTATTTTTATTTCTTCAACAAATTTACATTTGTGTCGAAAACTTAGTGGTTTAAACAACGTATATGTAGGCAACACAAAAATTAAAATTAAATTCCACGTTGGTCCAAATATTCTTCTAGTCTTAACATTCATTATAATAATTTAACACAATATTAACTCAAAATCAACATAAATTAAATTAAAAAAAAAAAAGGTTGAATTTAGTTTAGGAATCCAAGGGTCAGAGGTAGTAAAACTATACATTTTTCAGCTGCAACCATTCAATATACTCATATCAATCTTGATTTCAGACACAGCCCATCTGATAGGAATAAAAAGATCTTCACTAATAATCTTACTCCAGACCGATTTCGGCCATGGCGGCCAATCTCAACGAAGATTAGCCATCGGCAAGGGACGTACTCGTATTATAGTGCACAAGTATGTGCGCAAACACAGGTGCATGTATGAAATAGATTACTGTTGTTAGTAATATATAAACAAGCAAAGTAAATAAAAATAATGTATATAACGTTACTCACGATATCAGCCTGTTTAGTCTCATCTATATAATGAGTTGTGATGATGACAGTAGTACGTCCACCCTTGGTAATATCCACCAAATGGTCCCAGATGCTGCAAACAAATATTCAAATATAATTTTTAATTTTTGAATAGTCCGAAATGATTAGACTTTGCAATTAATAGTTTTAACTCTAGTCACTGCTAAAGTTTGACCCATAATGCCTGTTTGCTTAGGTGCTAGTTAAAATTTTCAACGAAAATTTATAGAGCTTTTGAGAACTTGAAATTGGATAGATGTAAACAACTCTCTACAAATCAGATTTGCTTCAAAACCTGTGCTAAATTAGTGCCTCAACATCAACATCATCATTCAAATGACGTCCACTGCTGGGGTTTGCCATAATCGCTCCCACGCTATGCAGGCGGGTTGGCGATTGCAGTGTAGCTGTTGCAATGCACAGAGAAAATAGTGGCTCGGTGCTGCACAATTTGTGACGTATTCAGAACAATTCTGACAAAAACTCACCCCTGTCGCAACACAGGGTCGACTCCAACTGTAGGTTCGTCGAGGATCAGCAGCTCAGGGTCGTGGATGAGGGCTGCAGCCAACGAGGTCCTCCTCTGTTGACCTCCTGATAGGTTCTTGACTTGTCTGCAAGATAATTATGTTATAAGCTTTTGTTTATACGTGTAAGATCTTGTGCTGGTCGCCCTATTTGCACAATTTTTTTTATTTTTTTATTTTAATACTCTTCCATTGTCTTTGGTATTTTTATGCCTAGGTTACCAAATCTTTCATCATTATAACAAATATGGATGTCATCGTTTAGGCCGTGACCGTGGTGGGGATGTTTTCCAAATGATAATGAAACTTTAAACACTTACTTGGTAGGGTTAGGTAGCTGCAACAGCTGGATCAGGAAGTCTATACGTTCCTCCACGTCTCTGGTCTTCATGTTGGCGATCCATCCGAAGTAGATCAGGGTTTCTCTGATGGAGAATTCGCCGAAGAGAGCAAGTTCCTGAAACAAATAATCATGGATAATTTAAATGCCAGTCAACGTTGTTTGATCTGTTTTGTCAAATAAACATTGATATTTTCACTACTACTGGGCAGAGCACATTGCTCGCAGCACAGATGGTCAATGGGCCCGAAAAGTTCTGGAGTGGTGACCGCGTTCCGGAAGACGTAGCGTTGGAATGCCTCCCACAAGGTGGACCGATGACCTGGAGAGGATCGCGGGTAGCCGATGGATGCGAGACGCATAGGAGTGGTTGTTGCGGCGACACTTGAGGGAGGCCTATGTCCAGCAGTGGACGTGTTTCGGCTGATAAGATGATAATGATTTTCACTACCATAAAAGCGGTTTACTTTGGGCCTGGGGTATAACTTTGGCCCTATCTCGTTAACCAATAGGAACACATTGCCCTGTGTTTACTGTGTAACTCTTGGCTTAAAGCTTGGCCCAAAGTTATGCCCCAAGGTCAATGCAACCCGACTGTACTGTACATATATTCAAGCCATTCAATTAAATAAGGCCCACTCGAACCCATGAAATTGTTGAGCCTAAAACATTGGTCCCACGTGCTTGCAACTGAAATCTAACGAATGTGAAAATAAAGGTTTTGGCGCAGAAGGCTTAATTCTCAAAGAAACAAAAACTCACTAATTTAATGTGTGGTACTCGATATAAATGCCTTAAAAGAGATGGTAGATTAGGTGAGCTCACTCCATCGCCGATTTTGTCTCTGTCATCTCTGATTTAGACTAGACTCAAGAGCAAACTAATCTCAAATAAATGAAAAACTGAATATTTAAGAGCTGTCCAGAAACGCGACGCGACAAACCTGTTTTTCGTAGAATATTTTCTATTGAAAACCGTGGTCGCATTATCTACGAGAGTTACGAAAACAGTAAGAATTTTAACCTCGTCCTCAAACATTGCCAACGGCCATACTTATCCCCACTTTATTGGTCAAGGTGGATTTAATCTTCGGTCACTAATGTATCACTACAATATTGTACAGTATATTTGTTTAGCTAAGTGTTTAATATTAGTACGCTAACGACAAATCACTTAGGAAAACATCCGGATTACCTTCGGATATGTAATATGGTGTGAGGATTATAGTGGCTAGAGGAGTTACTATCTACCTTGGTACCTGGGTACTGAAAACATAAACAAAACCTTTGTTTGTGTAGTTTTAGAGTGTCTGAGCGTTTGCTTATAAAATTAGTTCGAAGAGTCGTTGTGGAAAATATATCGCTATGTGTTGTTAGAACTTTCCTAAATCCTCTGACTCTGTCGTTGTGCTGTAGCGGTTAAACCTTTATTTATATTATTGTAACTTCTATACCTATTCTACGTCATGTCCTTCAACTTGAATACACTACGAAGCATCAAATTGATTACAGGTTCTATCATTAGCTAAAATCGAAGGTTTTAACACACGTGCTTCTACAGTTTAGGTAAAACTCTCCCGATGCACGAAATTGTACCTTTAAGGTGCAATTCCGTCCAGGGTTGCGGAATTTGTTCGAAAGAGTCACCGCGGCCCTGGAACGCAAAGGGCTTTAGAAGGAACACGGATGAGTATTAGTCAGTAAGAGTCTGACACGCCATTCCACTCCACCCAGAGCGGAAGAAGTCATTTGATGATTTCCCATCCTTAAAAAAACGACACCCACGGGAAGTGATAGGATGGTGCTGTTCTTTTACGTTCGACACCGTACAAAATCACAGTGTTATTGTACTATTACTATGACCAATTGATCACACTTAAGTTCTTACCTTGTAAAGAAACAATAGAATAATGGTCATCATACAAATCTGTCAGAAAACGGTCTATTCGGTCGGTGTTAGATGGCAATGATTTGCCGGATTGTTGACGAGTTGCTTATGTTTTCTACAATGTTCTTTGTGATTTCCTGGCAAATAGTAGGCCAAAGTTGCTCACGACTTTGTGACACAAAGAAGAACCACTGGATTGTTTAATAAAAGCAAGTTTATCCGCAACGTCAGAATAACTACCTCCACAAGATTACAAAGCACGACCCGATGTCTAATTTGCGATTTTGTGACCGTTCTATTAGTGAGGATAACAAATTGAAGGAGCTTAAACCTCTATAGAATTTATTAATTACAACCAAGGTATAATACCGTGCATCGCGGCCGATCACAGCCGCGCGCGATTTATCGCGCGCGGCTGCGATCGGCGGATATAAGAAAATGTGTGAACAGTGGATGGATTCCCGGGACTCGAACTACAGTGGCCATCTGATAATATCTTAGAAACAATCTGGGCACATAGGTACTGGACGCACAGAGAAGTTGAGTCAATCGACATTCAAAGAAGAAGAAATAAGAATATCTGTTCATATCTCAAAGTAAGAACAGAGAAAGTGAACAATATATAAGTAGAGTTTACTGGGTGGTTCCATTTAGTTGTATTTCGTTTTGTTGATTCATGTATTGCATATAGATTTCTGCTAATCTAAACTAATATACCTTTATTATGGATAGGAAATCATCAAATGACTTCTTCCGCTCTGGGTGGAGTGGAAGGGGGTGTCAGATTCTTACTGACTAAAACCCATCCGTGTTCCTTCTTAAGTCCTTTGCCCTTTTATTACCTGCATATTTTTTTTCAAAAATTTTGTTCCTAATTATATTTTCAAAATATTTGTTGGAAATTACTAGTTCGTCCCCCAAAAAAGACCCCCTACTCAAAATTCATTTATTTACGTAACCCGTATTTGGGTTACAGAAGTTCATATGTTTCCGAAATCTCACCAGAATCGGTCCGGTAGATTCGCAGAAAATTGGCTGTGACAGACGGACAGACAGACAGACCGACACGCGAATGATCTTATAAGGGTTCCGTTTCTTATGAATGGTCGGAACCCTAAAAACAGTTCCTTTTTTTATTGTGCTTGAAATGTACCTTGGTATCTATTGGTAGATTGATGCGGCCAGAAACCCACGTCTGTTATAAATATTGAGTAGGTTTAAATATTCATGTGATAATTATGATCGTTAAATTCTGATAGTTTGCCGTTGCTGCTAGTTCTATTAAAGGAATAGTTTTAGAAACTATTTTTAACGGCATACCTTAGGCCTATGTGGACTGTGGAGGTATTCATCGTTAATAATAATAATAGCTCTTGAGTTCATAAGCAAACTGGCCAGTGAAGATGTAAAAATGAAAATTATCCCAATAGATCATACTTTTCTTGTAGCTAAATAATAACAGCCAAACAGGTCGATCTTCAAGGTTAAGCAACGCTTGCCAAGGTCGGTCTGTGGATGGGTGACCATCTTAACATACCGAGATTCCTCCGTGCCTCGGAAAGCACGTTAAGCCGTTGGTCCCGGCTGTCATTTGTAGATCTTTGGCAGTCGTTACGGATTGTCAGAAGCCAGAAAATCTGACTCCAGTATTGCCAAGAAGTACCGTGTTACCCAGTTAATGGGTAGTGGAGGTCTGGTAGGCAGCCGCTCCACGTAAAATACTGGTATTCAGCTGAATCTGGTTTGACTGGAAGCCGACCCCAATGTAGTTGGGAATGGGCTAGGTAGATGAGATGATGAGATCATACTTTTGACGACACGGTTGGTGCAGTGGTTGAGCGATTGACTACTGCGCTAAGTGTCGCGGGTTCGATCCCCGCACGGAACAAAAAATTGCATGGCCTACAGATAGTTGTTCCGGGTCTGGCTGTTTGTGTATGTGAGTTTATATGTTTGTAAACGCACCCATGATACAGGAGGGATTTCTAGTGTGGGGCAACGTTTTAAAATAGTAAAAAATAAAAATCGGTACCTTATGTCATTGGAACCAAAAATAGTTCTATAGACTAGTTTACTAATGTCATCTATTTTCGCAAAATATTATACGATTGAAGTATTTCTTAGAATTCTATCCGAATTAAGTGAGGTCAAACAAAAATGTAGGTAGGTATTTATTTTTAAAGTATTTGGGACCGAAATCTTTAGGGTTTTTTAATGAGTCAGACTAGCTAAAATTAGATAAAACTCGAATTGGGTTTTTCACAAAAAAACCCGAAACTTTGGAAATTTTTTTGTTAACTTGTCTGCATTAAAAGATTAACATTATCTTTAAACTTTTGCAATTTAGTATTTAGTGTGTTTTTTACTAACATTTTTTATAACATCACCCTTGTAATTCTCGAAGGGTAAGGCAAAAGTGTACAGATGTCAGCACATCAAGCTACAAATATCTGCCAAATTGCTTAAATAGATTTTCAACTTTATCGCTAAAACATTCAGTTCAAGGTTGATTGGGAAAATTTGACAGTTTCGGGTATCTGTCTATTCTCTCACCCACATTTCGCCGCACTACTACTAAGAGATTCCAAAAAGAAAAATTTAATAACGCTGCCCAACACGGCAATCGAATCCAGGACCTCATGCTCGACACCGCATTAATTACATTGTCAATACTTTGTAATTTGGAGACAAAATCAGCCGTTTTGTACATACCGCTATCTATAACTGACACATCCCTAAACAGTTATTATTTCAGTATTAATTTCCTACTCAAGAAAAGCAAACAATACGACAGCAATAATTGCCTACAAAATACGACAAAACAGTTATATAACTACCCGGACAAACAACTACCCACATATCAAATGAATATCGCTTCACTGGTCACTATATTATTATCATTTCTGCTTATGACAATGATTGGACCATCCACCAGAACCAACCTTTTTTCTGAAATCGTACGGTTGTTTTTCCATCGGCAATCGTCTCTGAGTTAGGATGTTATGTTCAGTTACGTAAGTGTCATATTAGACGCTTTCTGGACACAAATTGGCGTGACATTAGCAGAAACTTTGGAACTATAAGAATGATGGGTGATCCTAGTTTAATCAAGGATCAGGAGTTGGCTTCGGTAGATAAAAGAAGTATCGTTAATCTCTGTGCGTCAAGATTTTTGAAGTGAAAACTTCTTTAGGCGCGTTGAGCACTTTTTGAGTGAACAAAAATCATGGAACTCGCGTCATTGTCACCGAACGCTTTGGGTGAACTAAAATCATGGAACTCGCGTCATCGTCACCGAACGCTTTAGTTTTTTTTTTACTTAATATGGGTTTGCTCATGACTCTAGTCTAGGTCATAGATGACAGAGACAAAGTCGACGATGGAGCGAGCTTACCCAGAAGAAGCCTGTTCACTCTAATTTTGAAGAGATTAGGGTTGTATGCGTTCGGAAACACAGACGCTGGCAGAGAGTTCTACTCCTTTGCTGTGCGCAATATAAAAGACGTTTGGAAACGTTTAGTGCGAATTGGTGGAATAGCAAAACGGTATTTTTTTTTGTAACGATTTGCTGGTATCGTAAAATGTACGCAACCTGACATTTTGACAAAACATTTAAGGTTGAAACATCGATTGTTTTGACACCGAAAACCATGCGTCGATGTGTTAAAAAGTCAATAGTACTGACGGTGCATCACGAGAGTCTTAACACTCAAAGATCACCATCACTACCATCATATCTGCCAGGGAATATGCATGCATTTTTTTTATTTGCAAAATGAAATACTTATTATCTCTACTAAACAATTATGAAAGAATTTTTAAAATACCTTCATCAGCGATGAAGTTATTTATTCCATAAATACTTAACTAACTATATACACTAGAAATAAAAATAAAAACTCCTAAATAAATTAACCCTAAAATATGGCGTCAAAAAATTCATCCGCATCGCTGTCGACTGGAAGTGTACCCAAAAGACTGGGGGCATTGCCACGTTGTATGGCAATGCTTATTCTTTGACCAAGGTAAAAGCCAGCCCTTGGGTCACGTGAAGTGTCAACTAAACGCCTTGAGAGATCTTTAAACAAGTATTTTATTATTTTATTTTATTTGAAGTTATTATGCTTCAAAGTTGACAATTAGAAAGAGAAGTCCGATACCAACTGTGACGTCAAATACTATGACGCCTATACAGCTGCCATACAAAACAGCGTTTTCGCGAGAGGGACAGAGATATTTGTTTAAAATAGTTTTATCTCGTTTGTTTTTCGGTCAATTTCGATCCTATTTTCACTGTTAGTATTATATTTTTGTATATTTCTAGATAAACTGTTTAGATAATACATGTTTTTGTCATGCATATTCCCTATTGTCGCCACAACAACCGGTTCTGTGCATTTCGCATCCAGCGGATTCCCACCGCCTACACCAGATCATCGGTCCACAAACGCTCGGTACCTACGCGGTAATTACTCCAGAACCTTTCATCCTTGCTACTGCTAGAGACCACTAAGCAAGCTCCACCAACCTGAGGCATATATCCAATCCTGGGTCCGGGAACTCCACTGCCAGGACTTCCGGGCTTTCCACCAAGCACCCATATCTCTCCGGAGTTCAGTCTTCGTCTGCCCACGATGCAGGACAGCAGGGTGGTCTTTCCACACCCTGATGCACCTAGCAGACCGTATCTAGAAACAAAAGAGTCTCATAAGAATGGTTTATTGCAAGAGTCGCCCTTGAACCTTTTATATTAAAAAAGTGAGTCTAATTGAGCAGAATAAACAATTTGATTTTTCTTTTTGTTTAGTTATTTCTGAAATGTGACCGTAATAAAGTGCACCTGTGCGTGTTCTGTATGGTGTCGGACATAAAAGAATAGCACCATCCCATCACTTCCCGTGGGTGTCGTAAGATGCGACTAAGGGACTCACCAGAGAATGGGCAGCAACATTATCTATGCATTGCAATAGCTACACTGCAATCGCCAACCCGCCTGCCAAGCGTGGCGATTATGGAAAACCCCTCCCTTTGGGGGAGGCCTATGTCCAGCCGTGGACGTCTTTCGGCTTGTGTCATGTTCTTTTTCATGGGTTTGCACAGGACTTTCTGTGCTTTGTCTTTACAGAATTAGACGGTTAACTTCTGCCTCTTATTAGCGTATGGCCATCAAGGCTACCACTTTGAGCCCTTTATTTTGATTAAATAAAACAAAATCATTCAATGGTGATATTTACTATAAAACCCTATATTTCTAGGTTTTTCATCTAAATCAAACCTCACGATGCTTCTTAAACTTTGGAATCTTAGGACTGAAGGACACTTTCCATTAAGTTCACCCCTTCAGGGTTATGATTTGTCCAACAATGTAACGTCTTTGACTACAAAACTTAGACAGAACTTAAAAATCCCACCCCAACGGGTCACTTTCTATACAGAAACAGCGAATGAAGGAAAAAGTCACAAAACTTTAACTTATTTCAATGGAACAATATTAAAAAAAAAACAATAGTTCCAGTGTACATAATGGTGGTATTTACTGTAAAACCCTATATTTGTAGGCCTAACTCTGAAAATGAATGTTTTTTATCTTAATCAAACCCCACGATGCTTCTTAAACCAGTTCTGTGCGTGTCGCATCCAGCGGATTCCCGCGGCCTACTCCAGGTCATCGGTCCACAAACGCGTGGTACGTACGCGGTAATTACTCCAGAACCTTTCATCCTTACTTAGAGACCACTAAGCAAGCTCCACCAACCAAAGGCATATATCCATTCCTGGGTCCGGGAACTCCACTGCCGCCGGGCTTTCCACCAAGCACCCATACAAGCAAACTGATTATAATTTGGTCAACAATGTAACGATTACGAAACTTAGACAGAACTTAAAAAGTCCCACCCCAACGGGTCACAACAGCGAATAAAGGAAAAAGTCACAAAACTTTAACTTACTTCAATGCACAATGTCAAACAAACAATAATTCAAGTGTACTGGTTTGAAAAATTGCTAAAGTTCGGCTGTAAAACTACGTACAAGCGAGACCGACACAGGAGACTAACTTCCCCGATCCTACATATTGACTTTGGGGAACTTTTGTGACTTTGATTTTCTCAATTGGTTTTATTGGAAACATTTTTAGGAACATAATACAATGAATGTATGAATACTGTAAAGAGGATATCCTTGGCTCCAGGTCTTTGGCAGACAAGGTAGCCTTTGGAAGCGTCGAAAACTAAAACAATTTGAAATAGGAATGTAAAAATATGTTTTGTTTTTCTTTTGGGACTCCGGTGCCAGCCCTCGTTGAAGGCTGACGTAAAATATATTATGAAGTTTTCATCTTAAACATCGTTTTATTTTATAATAATATAGTAAGTAAGTAAGTAGCACTGGCGTGAGTCCGCTGGTGTTACAATACAATCAATCAATAAGACTCGAATTATGACTATTTTTTTTCCCTACACTTTGGCCTCCGATTTGAAGATGACTGTCTTAACGGATAGTCAGAAGCCATAAAATCTGACACCAGTCTTTCCAAGGAGTATCATGTTACCCAGTAACTGGGTTGCAAAGGATAGGCAGCCACTCTATTTAATGAAAAGGTTACCTAGGCAGATTGAATGCCTTTCTCCTTTTATTACACCATGACAAGGCTTAAGCATTTCAGAATAAATTATTCAAGTGGTAATCACAAAACTAATAAAATAACTCCAAAGCACTAAAGGAACAAATTCGACTATGTTCGGATGCTATTTAGAGTGACAAATCCTGAATAGCAGTCTAAAATCTGAACTATTTATGAATCGTCATGAAATTATTCTAAGACACATTTTGTTGCACGAATTCCAAATCATTTAATTTCCGATCTGACAGAATTGTATATTCAGAGAATTTTTTCAACGGTTCTATGAATTCTCAAATGTATTTTTTCTGGCCCTCATCTCAGTCCGCAAATTGAAAACATTATCGTTTAGTCCACAGAGCACGGAGATGCCTTGCTAGCAAGAGCCGGTATTGTTAAATCTAACGTATACAAACCAAGCATCTCAGTGAGTGTCATCGTTTACTCAGACAGCTCGTGACAATAGAGTATTTGACTGGTTTTTTTTAAATTGCGATAGCATGGAAAATCACAAAAAAATTAAGTAGTGGTGAGCGTTTTAAAATCTGTGACACAGCACTAATAACGTGTGTCTCCACTCGTAAGTCACGCCACAGTGAATTAACGCCATCCAGTAGCAACGATGTTTTGCGTGACAAAGACAGAAGAATTAGGTACTACAAAAATGTGCCATTTCTCTATTGTTTCACCATATTTTTTTAAGTATTTATTTCATTCTGATTTTTGATAGAAGACAAATATTCTGACAATGGCAATAATAGCCGAAACTATGCCATGGTTAATCTCCATTAAAGGTACAATTCCGTGCATTGCGGCCGATCGCAGCCGTGTGCGGTCGACCGCGTGTGGCAATGTGGCAATAGTCAGAGTATGAGAATGTATGGCGCCGTTTCCGAGGTCTGCGAAAGACGCGCGCGGCCGACTTCGGAAGCGGTGCCATACATTGTCATACTCTGTGCCGCGCGCGACAGCCGCATGCGATAAACCGCGCGCGGCTACGATCGGCCGCGATACACGCAATTGCACCTTTAATGCCAATGCGGCATTCCCAGTTCTGTGGTTTGGTCCACAGTTCACACCATTTGCCTCAAATTATTTAAAAGCTCACTAGACCATTGCCTCAAATGATCTTGGCCGTTTGTCAAAATAAAAAGACTCGCTTTTGACATAATTTTTGGCGCGAAATTCTTTGACGTTTCTTCAAATGGGAAGTCGGAAAATTAAGAATGATTACAGTTTAATTTCATAGGGAAATTGTTCAAGTTTTGGTGGAATTAATCATTAAGAAAGATAGGGACTAGAATTATATCTTAACCTACAGCAATCAATACTTGCTGAAAATTTGATATTTTGCCAAAATTGCAAGACCACATAATCATTATTGGTAATGGAGCGATAATTTTAAAGAAAACTCTTTTCAATTTTATTTCATCTCCCCTCTCGTATATTTTGATATATTATTTTAAATCTCAACCGGTGCCTCGCTAATTTGATTCGCAAATGCGGTACACATACGTTCGACTTTGGTTTTAGTTTTGTTTTTTATATTATAGTTTAACTAGTGGCCCACCCCGGCTTCGCCCGGATGTATTTTTTTTTTCATAAGAACCTTCTCCTGACAATAACAAACACAACAAAAAAAGAATTAGCGAAATTGGTCCAGCCGTTCACGCGTGATGCCGTGACCAAGGGAAATAGCGATTCATTTTTATATATTAAGATATAGATTACGCCAAAATCTCTCACGCCGTTTAGCGTTTAGTTGTCAGACATAGTACACGTTGACCGTCATGGGAAACGCGTCAATTGTGGGCTAATGATACACAGCTAAAACCATAAACAATGATTACGAACACGAATGAACATGAGTCCCACAAAAATGCCATGTTTATAAACAATATGTCTATAACAAGTTTCAGCCGAAAGACGAAATCGATTGAGCGTCGGCTCATCGATGACTTAATGAAGACAGACACTTCATCATCATCATGATCATCCACATTCCGACTTTACCCACTGCTTGCATGACTTTCTGTTCTTGTGCCAATCCCCAGGTTCCTATGCTCACACACAGAGGGTGTATGAAAATATATAACACTAGCGGACGTCATGTGGTTTCACCCGCTTAGTTCCCGTTCCCGTGGGAGTACGGGGATAAAATATAGCCTATGTTACTCGCTGATAATGTAGCTACCCATTGCTGAAAGAATTTTTCAAACTGGTCCAGAAGTTTTTAAGTTTATTCATTTCATACAAACATAGAAATATTTCCTCTTTATAATATTAGTACAGATATAGACTAGCTGAAACTAGCTAACATCAGTTTAGAAACAAACTCTGTGGTCTCTTCTTTGGTAAGAAGAAGACAATATGCTGCACAGAAGAAAGATCAGAACTGCCCCAAATCCTACAATATCGTTCATTTTAGTTTTTTTTTTTAAATAAACGTTGCCCCATACTAGGAATTTCTCATGTATCGTAGGTGCGTTTACAAACTCACATACCTACACAAACAGCCAAACCCGGAACAACTATCTGCAGGCTATGCAATTTGTTCCGTGCGGGAATCGAACCTGCGATACGCAGCACCGCAGTTAATCGCTCAACCACTGCGCCAACCGTATCGTCAAACTGTCCCTGAACGAATTATCACTGCATTTTTTTCAAGCATCCCATGTTTTACATGCGCGTCAAAAATAATATTTTGGAATTTCCACTATCGCCATCAACTGTAGGGTGTCACTTCGTCTAAGAGCTCTGTATCATTAAGACGCCATGGAGACGCCTGCCCCCCTCTGGCGTCCGTAGGTCGCCTTGTCGTGGCCATGGCGTCACGACAGTCATTTCGTTTACGTCGTCATGAATGGACGTCGAAGAAATCGCACTTCAAAGCGTCCAAAATGGCGGCCGGTTGGCGCCTAAGTGAATGAGGTGCAGTTTTAAGCCCGCCAGAGTATCCAGACACCACGAAGGGAGCCGTAGCACGTTGCCACGCTTTCAAATTGGCGACGTTGCCAAACCGTCACTAAGTGAGTTAGGTACCATCGCCATGGCGTCTTAATGAGGCAGAGCTCTAAAGCGCAACGGAAAACAAAGATAATGAAACTTTGACTTACATAGCTCCTTTAGGCACTGTCATGTTCAAGCCATCTAAAATTATATTAGGATTCTTCTGTGTGCCATATCTCTTGTGAGCTCGCCTCACGCAGACTGCCTGCTGTTTCCTAGGACAAAAAACAAATATTAAATACACTATTTTATTTAGGGTAGCTATTATTGATTTGTTGCAACTTTAAGAGATTTCACAACTTCGATTTCATAACTTCGACTTGCTGGAGTTGCGACGGTTGACCTTGTCAGTCAGATAACCCTCGCTCGGCAAACATGCGTCACTCGTAATAAACCTGCCTGTCGTGCCACTCCCAAGATCCATGCTGTTAAATAACAACTAGAACACATCAACACTGCTAAGCATATACGCCTAGACTACCATCGCCACTGCATGCCACAAACCTACTGCTTCAGTCAAGCTTCTTCGAAAATATCCCTTAAAATTAGGTCCAATAAAAAAAGAAAAACCGGCCAAGTGAGTGTCGGACCACGCACAGTGTAGGGTTCCTTAGTTACCCGTCTCCTAAATCATGTCAGAAAAATAGTAAAATGTACTTCACTATTATTAGAATACAAAGTTACAAGTTGTCGACTATTAGGTTCTTATTAACTCGTTAAGCTTACGTTGCAGTGATAGTTTTCCTTCTAAATTCGTTATATATGCTACTACCATGAATTTTTTCACGTCTCGTAAATAACCGATTAGCTGGCAGACAGACAGACATGGCAAAACTATAAGGATTCCTTGTTGACTACGGAACCCTAAAAAAGTAAGAAATGTCACAGAAGTTGTCACACAATAAAGTGCTACAATTATTTTCTTCAAGCAACAGTCGACTTTACTACAAAGACCTAAATCCACTCACCTAGAAGCGACAGTAGACTTCTGCGTCTTGAACATCTTGTGTCTCCGGGCGATGAGCTCCTCCTCGATGGTGCTGATGGTGATGGGAGCCTCCGGGGCTCGGACATCCTCCATGGATATCGTGGCCCCCTCATTGTCGTACGCTGGCATCCTTAACTGTAACAAAGACAGCCATTGTTAGTTATGGAGAAGAAACGCAAAGAGCTAAATACTTGTAAAAGATCCTACTAATATTACAAATTGAAAGTTAGTATGGATGGATGGATGTTTGTTACTCTTTCACGCAAAAACTACTGAATGGATTTTGATGAAATTTGACACAGTGGTAGATTATAGTCTGGAAAAACACATAGGATACTTTTTATCCCGGGAATATGTTCCCTTGGGATAATTTTCGACAATCACGCGGGCGGAGCCGCTGGCGGTAAAAAGTTTTTAAATAATTTGGCACTTGGAAATCAGCGCGTAGCAATACCCATATTGAAAAGGCTTTAGCGTGATAAACGATTTTTCTAAATGGTGAAGGGCAAAGGGTTCAAATTGACTATTTTGATGTTAAGCGTCAAACCCTCAATTTTAATAAATAAAAATACTTTAATTCAGACCTTGATCCATATTATGTTAAAAACAAACAAACTTAAAAGCTATGTTGGTACAAAAATATTAAAAGTTTTTTTTTTTAATTCATATATCTGTTGCACTCACCTGACGCACCAGGTACATGATGATGTACATGCACCCAATGCGCCATGATGGTGCAACACGGCTTATCACTAATGACCAGAGGTCGGAATTAGGTAGTTATTTATGTACTTGCATCGAAATGTTGATATTAATATGGATCTTCCCGGGTTTTCGTGTAATCCCGTGTGGCCAACAATATTACAAATAAATTATAATAAAAAACTCAGAGATAGATAAGACAAATAAAACAGAGATAATTAACATACAAAATTTATTAATATTTAATTCACAACACAAAAAAACAAAGGATTTTTCTGCTCTTTAAAATTAATCTCGGGATTTGAGGCATATCCACTTTATTCTTTCGCTGTATGAAATCAGTATAGGTACATAAATAACTCTACCTAATTCCGACCTCTGCTAATGACCCCCAGAATGCTGTTGACGCTTCCACGCACTCTGCGCATCATGGACGCAATCCTTTTTCGCAGTATGGTGTTGAAACCATCAGTATGTGGTTCGGCAAACATTCCATTTTAGGCAGACAGACAGGCTAAAGGAAAGTTTGAGAAATATTGAACTTCAAAAGCTTATTTCAGAAATCTGAGATAATACTGATAATACCTAATCAAATGTAGAATATGCAATAAGAATAAGAAAGAATACAAGTTAATTCGAAGAATACGGGTTGTAAGAGCATATTACAGTATAGCAGAGTTCATGAAAGAGGACAATTTACTTCGTTTTTGAGATGACAGTGTTATATCTCTTTTCTAATTGTAATTTTTAATGATTTAATTTTTATAATAGGATAATTGTAATGTGGAATTGAAATATTAATGACAATAATTCGTATTTTATTGACCAATTTATTTAATGACTACTTTGACATTGAATTGCATCTAAGGAATATGTTTATTGAATTGTAATGATGAATAATGATGAAATGTAATTTTGATGAATAGTATCACGGTTTATGCACCATCTCTTCCTACCAATTTGTACGCCACGATGTGCGGCTGAACATGTTAAAACATTGATTATCCCTCTGTTTACCCATTTAATGGTATCTATCTACTAAATATTCAGCTACCTACGTCTTCGGTGTCATTGTAAGTCAAACAAAGGCTGACAGGTTTCAACGCAAAACAAATATGAATAGTAATAAAAGATCTTACAAAAAACTAAATGTCTCATTACCCGAATGCAAAAGGATATCTAGATAGTGTTTTATTGAAGTTTAAAGAAACTAATATGTGACAGTGTTATGACATTTATGCGGATTTAGATGAAACTTTACAATCAGGTAGAAAAGTCCTGCCGGTTGATTCTATAAACATGTCGAAGTGAAGGCTTGGGTGAAGTGATCACGAGGTGAGCTGTCAATCCATATAATCAAGATGTCACGTGATCACGAAGTGAGCTGTCATTCCATCTTGATTGTATGGATTGACAGCTCACCTCGTGATCACTTCACTCAAGCCTTCAATTCGACATGTTTACAGAATCGACCGGCTGGATTAGGACATGGTCTACAACACTACATGTATTCTTTTTTATCTTTAGGATAACTTCCGATATTTGCACGGGCAAAACTGAATGCAGAAGCTAGTACTAAATAAAACAAGTGAACGCTTGCCTTGTTAGTGCTTGCCGAAGGCGTCACTGGTTCAGACTGAACGAATGTCAACGTAGGTACAGGGTACTCAGACGTTCAAGGCGAAAGTAGGACTGGCACGAAAGAAAAAACACGCCATATGCGACACGCAATAGAAAAAAAAAAAGATTTTGTTGAGTGAAAAATGGGAGTATTCAAACCACTGACGCGTAGTTACAGTAAGTATCCTAGAGGCAGCCGCATGGCTCGCGGTATTTGAGCTCCCGAAGTGTTGTGGAACCGCCCTGTACAATCTGAACTTGACCGGGCGGCAGCTTGTCTGGTATAATTTATCCCGAAATAATACATGGTGACGACTAGACTCGTGTTAATAACGTAAATTACATAAGAACTCTGTACGCAAACACGCAGTCAATGCTTTTGTTAATTTGAATAAATGTATGTTAAAAATAAATTACATTTTAAACAATGGTTGTTACTTTAATTTCTTACTCAAAGCTGAAGTTTAAATGTACTACACCATTTAAGTGTTATATAATTTACTTGTTTAAGTAAATAATTTACATTATTATCATACGATTGAAAATACAGTGATATTTAACCGATAGTAATGTGTAGAATCATTTTGTCTAAGCGTTTTGACGTATAGTATGAATTAATTCAAATGTATTAATTTTTATTTTTGTGCTATTGTTTCACGATTTTAGTTTCATGCGTAATAATTAAAATAATATAAATTTGTGAATTTAAATTATAGCGTAAAGACGTTAAATTATGAAATTAAATAATTCTTTTTTTTTTTTTAGTTTTTCAGTACCTAGTAATTCTTTCTTTAGTAGCAACCTCCAGCGAATGAACATAACAATTTAAACTTGGAAAAACGCGTTTTGACAAAAACGCATACCTACACAGTTGGTAAAATGTGTTGTGCATGTGAAGTACCGTGTTACCCAGTTACTGGGTTGAGGTCGACCTCAACCCAGTAGCTGTGTAACACGGTACTTCTTGGCAAGACTGGTGTCAGATTTTCTGGCTTCTGACAATCCATAACTACTGCCAAAGATCTACAAATGACAGCCGGCATCAACGGCTTAGCAAGCTTTCTGAGGCACGGAGGAGTCTCGTTATGTTAAGATATTCACCCATCCACAGACCAACCTCGATAATTGTTGCTTAACCTTGAAGGTCGATTCATGCGTCTGTTATTATTTAGCTCCGAGCTCTTATTGATTAATCTATAAGTAGTATAAATAATTATGTAACAAGCTAGGTTCCGGCACAAAAACGGTTGAAGAACAAGGTCCACAACCTTTTAATGGTACTTCTTATTAAGTTATGTAAATTAATAGTAGGTATGTGAAGTAAACATCATTAATTTGATCGAAGAATGTTTTGTAATAAAAAAATCAAGCTTAAGCTGATCAAAAAATCAGTTTCATGGCCTTTACAGCAATATCTCAACTTCAGAAAAATATCTATGGTCACCCATCTACTGATCATCCTTTGCAATTGATAATAAGTACTTCAAAGAAAAAAGTACAAAAGGATTATAATCAATCTGCGGTGTTTTCCTGCGGTGATGCAGATGAGTAAGTATTTTACATGAGTTCCACTACCCAGTAACTGGGTAACACGATGTCCCTTGGCAAGACTGATCTCCGATTCCTTGACTTCTGACAAATGACAGCCGAACCAACAGTTTAACGTGCTTTCCGAGGCACGGAGAATGGAATCTCGGTACGTTAAGATGGTCACCCATTCAGATACCATGCGCGGCAAGCGTTGCTTCTCCTTGAAGATCAACCCCGTGCTGCTGTTATTACAAACGCGGTTCATCATTCTTATTTCACACTAGCTGCTGCCCGCGGCTCCGCCCGCATGTATGCCGAAAGTTATTTTAAGGAGACATACTTCGAGGATAAAACGGATCCTATGTGTTATTCTGGACTATAATCTAACATTGAGCCAAATTTCATCAAGATCCGTTCAGCCGTTTTGACGTGATTGAGTAACAATTGTCCATCCCATCCATCCAAACTTTCGCATTTATAATATTACTAGCTTTTGCCCGCGACTTCGTCTGCGTAGAATAGTTACTTTGGGCGGGCATTTTTATTTTTCAAAAACGCTTAAACATATGTTTATTTTATTTTTTATCAAGTGCCTAAATATAAAGGGTTCATGGTTTATCTTGGTTCTAGGTTTTATCCCATACGAACTTCTACCCCCTTTAAAGATGATTTCTGGGATAAAAACTATCCTATGTCCTTTCCCGGGACTCAAACTATTTGTATACCAAATTACAAATTAATCGGTTCAGCGGTTTAAGGGGTAACACAGAGAAATACAGACACACTTTCGAACTTATAATATTAAAGTATGGATTATAGATATTATAGACTATGTCTCGAAAAATTTGACGTCAGTTATCTAACGACAGCCGCCATCTTGTTTTTTTTTTCATCAAAATTCAAATGCCTATGTCACTTCAGCTCGACGCTAACTACAACTTTAGATGTATATGTATGTAGTGACGTCTACTGTGGCAATTCAATGTTTTCTTTCTTATTGTTCTTTGATATCATCATCATCAGCCGAAAGACGTCCACTGCTGGACATAGGCCTCCCCAACGGCGTGGCCATAATCGCCACGCTTGGCAGGCGGGTTGACGATCGCAGTGTAGCTATTGCAATGCACTGCTATCTCGATAACTTCACGTAGCATCGCGTCTTGGTGTGAGCTGACCTTTACATAAAACCTCTCATTACTGTCATGTTAGACATTACTGTAGGTTATAAGTCAATTACCAGGCAGTCATTACTGTAAACGATGACATTAATGTACTGCGCGGAAAACATTATTGATAATAAAACAATCATAGTGTTTACCGGGGCAACATTTTGAGTTTAAATATGAAAGTATATACGACACGTATTACAAAAACACATTTTTTTTTTAATTTCTGCCTGTCTATTTGTTCCGGAAAATCTCCGAAACGGCTGGACCGATTTCGACGAGACATTCACTAGCAGATAACTAATGTTAGGGGTAACTCAGGCTCGGAGCGAGGAGGCTTTGGAAGCGGTTACCTCCTTCTGCGAAGCAGTAATGCTAGCGAAGGACGCGGCGGGCCGGACGAGGGAAAGGCAAAGCCTTCGCCCCATCCGCCGCTACAGGAGAAGACGCCCCGGGCGTCGAGAGTCGCAGGGCGATCACCGGCCACCGTAGGCGCGGGCCTGCGGACGGCGAGCGTTGGATGGCTCGCTGTCCGATCACCACCAGGCCCGGGTCGATGGCGTGTTGTGCTTCACGCGCCTCAAAGAGATGTCAGCACAGGAGACGGGCCCGCTAGGGCCAGAGCCTGCCAGGGTTGCGGAATTTGTTCGAAAGAGCCACCGCGGCCCTGGAACGCAAAGGGCTTTAGAAGGAACACGGATGGGTTTTAGTCAGTAAGAGTCTGACACGCCCTTCCCCTCCACCCAGAGCGGAAGAAGTCATTTGATGATTTCCCATGATAAAAAAAAGTGGGGTAAGTTAGGCTACTAATTTTTTATAGTCTCGTATCTACCGAACCTATTTTTGTATTCGCCAATGGTTCATCTTTCAAGTCTTTTTACTTGGAAATGAATGAATTGATTTTAATGAAACTTGGTATGCATACGCTAGATATCCAGGTCTAAATAGTTAGAGAGATTATTTTCGAAAAAGAAAAAAAAGGGCAAAGATAGTGATTTTTAACTTTCTATTGAAAATTTAAAATCGTTCTCTCTCTTCCCTCAAAATGTTTTCAACTAACTACTTGAGAGTTTGTATGAAACACCGTGAGGAGTAAAAGGTCTTAAGAAAATGTGCAAAAATCGCATTAAAATATCGCACAGGATACATACCCAATCAAAATCAAAATCAAAAGTCATTTATTCAAATTAGGCTGAGTGCCAGCACTTTTTGAACGTCAAAGTTCTACATAAAGACAGTCCCCCAAAACGCCCGCCCGTCATCATTTCCTAGTGTTTCAGCTGGGAAGAAGAAGTGGCGCACCAAACTCCCCAGCAACACATCTGTCTGTTGAGTTATAAGAATGGTACGATTTTTTGAAGAACTACTAACGTTAGTTATAACTTATTTATTACTAATTTTATGGTTACTTTAATTAATACATGTTATAACAGCACACACCTCAAAAATTAAGGCTAAAAAGCGAAGACCCAGGATACGGAAATACACCCACAATACAACATACCTCAGAAAAACGACGATTAAAATTAATTAACGGATAACCTCAACTCTAACTTAATCTACGCAAACATTTCCTGAACGAGGTGTTAAAAAAAAGTTGTTTTTCAACAATTTATGTCTAGTACAAAGTAGGAGTATGGAAAATTACTAGCCTTCTGTTATAGAAGAAAATAATATTATTAACTCTTATTGAATTAATAGGAAGTCATAATATCATAAGTTATAACTTAGGTATACAGTTTTCTTGAAAAGGTAAACTATATTTGACTACAATGTTCTTAGCGACGTGTATCAGATCTATCATCATCATAATCATCATCATCATCATCATATCAGCCGAAAGACGTCCACTGCTGGACATAGACCTAATCGCCACGCATGGCAGGCAGGTTGGCGATCGCAGTGTTGCTGTTGCAATGCACAGAACCACAGAGAATGCTGCTGCCCATTCTCTGGTGAGTCCCTTAGTCGCCTCTTACGACATTCACGGGAAGTGATGGGATGGTGCTATCAGATCTGCAAATGGGTTTAAATAAGGTACTAATAACTGTGTTGCCTGTTAGCTACAACTTGGATCTTTAAGTAAGTAGTTAGTAAAGTAAGAAGTCGTTTGATGATTTCCCATCCTTAAAAAAAGGTCCTACACTGCCACTGTGTTTGAGACGAGTGTATGATATCTCTGTTTACCAGTTTATTTCTACATTAATTTTATTCTGTTGTATCATCGGTAGGGTATAGGTAAAGCTAGTTACACGTTAATGTGCCAGAGTGTGTTGTGACGCAGTATATACCAATCAAACGAATATATTCAAGTCTACGTCATATCACAACGAGTTTTGTAGCCAATCAACTGCGTGAGAAGGCACCACGACACAACACAACACAATTTCCTCTGACTTTGTTTCGGAGTTTCTTCTCAGGGTAGTCAGCTAGGAATCACCGGCCTTATCTAGTTTAAAATGACCAAAAAAGATTGACGCGTGAAACTGTTTCTTTAATATATTCTCATCTTTATCGCTAAAACATAAGGTTCAAGGTTGATTGGGAAAATTTGACAGTTTCAGGTTGCTTGATGTGCTTACAAAATAAATTTAATTTTTCATTTAATAATGTGGTCCCAGTTTTGGTCTGACTACGCTATTTTATTTTTTTAAGGATGGGAAATCATCAAATGACTTCTTACGCTCTGGGTGGAGCGGAAGGGCGTGTCAGACTCTTACTGACTAAAACCCATCCGTGTTCCTTCTAAAGCCCTTCGCGTTCCAGAGCCGCGGTGACTCTTTCGAACAAATTCCGCAACCCTGGCAGGCTCTGGCCCTAGCGGGCCCTGACTACGCTACTTAGGTAGCATAAAACCTCATCATTCTTTGTCTAGTCCAAAATAACCACAACGGAGGGTTTTACACTCGTGTGAAGCAACATTTCCATTTTAAATGTAAATCTTTCAATCTTACAATGGAATTAAACATGCATATTAATACAGGTTTGCTGGTATTATTCAAAGAATTCAAATAACTTACATGCCTACGCCATAGATCGATAATATAAAACATAATTATGAGAATTATTTTGTAACAACACCTAGGTATAGAAATATAGAACTGGACTAAGCGTGCCCAGCCTTTCTGTCACATGAATACCGTCATAGGAGTGTGAGAAAGACAAAGCAATCGTGTGGCCCGAAATTGTCTTTTTTAGAATTCTGATTGTCTTTGACTGTCAGTGTCACCTTCGTCACTACTGAACGATCTTCAGAAAACTTAACAAAAAAAACTTGCAAAATAACTTTAACTTCGGAAACCCGTGTTCTTAGTTTTGTTTCTTCGTTTTTTGACACAGACTTCCAAAATGAGAAAATGAGAATAATAAAAAGAAACACCACCAAGTGTATTCTCTCAAATTAAACAAGATCTTTTCAAATCGGTTTATAAATGACGTACTTCTGAGGTAACAAATAAAAACCGGTAAAAATAACTACAACTGAATTGAGAATCTTCTTTTTTTTTAAAGTCGGTTACAAAGAGACGGTATTGGCCGCACATTAGCTTGAAACATACTCAATTCTGTGACGGTAATGCTCAGTCTAGCTCTCTACTTCTATGGGAAATACTTTGAAACAGTCGTGCAGATTGATTGGTTTCTTCATAAATTAAAAACAAAACAACCTCATTGCTCGAGTCTATGACCGCGAACCGGTATTTCTGACGTCATCAGAAATACCCAATAACCCATGAAATCAAGGTTATCGATTCTCCAACAAGAATAACATGGGTTTCAAACTTGAATACTGAATAACAAGTTTTGAAACCAGTACTTAAAAAAACCGGCCAAATGCGAGTTGGACTCGCGCACGAAGGGTTCCGTACCATTATCTTTAAAAACGGCAAAAACTGTCTGTTGTATGGGAGCCCCTTTCAATATTTATTTTATTCTGTTTTTTTTACATTTGTTGTTATAGCGGCAACAGAAATACATCATCTGTAAAAAAATCAACTGTCTAACTATCACGGTTCATGAGAAACAGCCAGGTGACAGATGGCCAGACAGACAGACTGACGGCCAGCGGAGTCTTAGTAATAGGGTCCCGTTTTACCCTTTTGATACGGAACCCTTAAAACGACGATGTTGATATATTGATAAAATTGAAATTCCTTCGCAGGCTTCGGCCAAATTCGTTCAGCTCGCGGCTGCACCTGATTGATTTGGAACTACCAGTCAATTCTGTAAACATGTCGAATTGAAGGCTTGGGTGAAGTGATCACGAGGTGAGCTGTCAATTCTTATAATCAAGATGGAATGACAGCTCACTTCGTGATCACGTGACATTTTGATTATATGGATTGACAGCTCACCTCGTGATCACTTCACTCAAGCCTGCACTTCGACATGTTTACAGAATCGACCGGCTGAACTGATTTGGAAATTCTTGTAGTATTATATCTCAAGGGACTTACAAGGGGTGAAAGTTATCCTGTCCAAATAAAATTCATTCAAATTCGTAGAGCGATTTACATGGTAGAACTTTACAAAAAGTAGGCACATTTTCGAATTTGTAACAATAATTTTAGTATGGATGGTAACGCAATCAAAAATCAGCAGTTTCCAGTTGGCAGCCTCGACTTACAGCCTCGACTTACGAGTCACAAGTCGTAAGTCTTGTGTTCGAACTCAAACTCAGGAAAGCACTTGACTACCTGTTCGCGCTCAGTTTGCCGCTGACGAATGGAGACGCGCATTCCATGGACCGGCAAATTTACAGTGAACGAGTTTTACTTAGCTACCAACAGTAGCTGAAACGTCATGTTTGCCTTTCAAACATGACGTTTCAGCTACTGTTGGTAGCTAATTTGATAGTAGAATAATTAAGTTTTTGAGACCGGCCGAAAGAAATATATTGGATACGTATTTTGATTTGATGAAAACAATAAAAAATTACGAAGATATAAGGAGTGGGGCTTGTAACGAAAGTGACGTTACATTTTCTTTGATTCGTTTTATCTTCGTAAATAATTATGTACTGTATCCAGTAAAAAGTGTACTGGTAAGTGACGTCACACGAGTTTTCACAAGATGGACCGGTGACCTGGTGAAGGTCACGGGTAGCTGGTAGACGCGAGAAGCACAGGTCCCGTTGCTGTGGCGACACTTAGAGGAGGTCTATGTCCAGCAGTGGACGTCTTTTGGCTGATACGATGATGATGATGTTGCCATATACGAGTTTACTTAGAAAAATCTCATTGATCAATCAATCCTAGCCGTTTCCCGTTATCCAGTCTAACTGGACGCAGCTGAGTACCAGTATTTTACATGGAGCGAGCCTACCTGACCTCCAAAAACGCAACACAACAGTAACTGAGCGATACGACACCCCTGGAAAAGACTGGTGTCAGATTTTTTGACTTCTGACTACACCCGTAACGGATTGTTATTTGTGTACAATCCAGCTTTTGCCCGACATCCGCGTGGACAACCATTTTAAATTTTTTGAGATACAATTTTTTCAAAAACGCTTCAATATATGTTTGTTTCTTTTTTATTAAGTATCTAAATACTTTATCACAATAATGACCGACTCCCATACTAACTTTCATCCCCTATTTCAACTCCTTCAAAACTTTTCTCGCAATAAAGGTAGCCTATATCCTTCTCCAAGTTCTAATCTATCTCTGTACCAAATTTCATTAAAATCGGTTCAGTGGTAAAGGCGTGAAAGCGTAACAGACAGACACACTTTCGCATTTATAATATTAGTATGGATGACAGAAGGGACCAGCGGCTTCACGAGATTTTCGAAGCACGGAAGACTTCTGCACTGGAGTCGGTCACCATGGCGACGGAAAAACCCTCTATTAAAGTCAATAAATAACAAGCTACAACCGTCAATTTGATAATTCGAGATGGATTCGAGTTGGAGGGAATGACTTGGAATCTAGAGAAATAGCTGAATTTTCGACCTTGCTTTGAATTTCACCTTGATACTAAAAAGGATGTTCGTTGTTTGAACAATAAATTAGACAATGTATCAAAAAACCTAAGATTTAAACAAAGTCTGGCTTCGCAAGCTATAAAACTTTTATGTGTGTTACTTGCATTGTTAACTTGTACATAATGGTGTTGTAAATCATTCTAATATTGCTGTAAGACAACCATTAATTACGTGCTTTTCTAATAAACTTTGCCTCCTGTCTTCTCATTGTACGTATGTATCTACTAAGAAAAAAAAGTATGTAAAAAATAAAAAAACAATTAATATTACTTGAAATCTTCATCACTCTCTTTCTCTCTACACTTTTTTTTCGAAAAAGTTCATAACTTTTAGACCTAGGTTTTTCACGTTCCCGATATATTTGCATTAGGCAAATGAGAACTTTTTATAGAAAAATCATAATGGCGATGCCCGACTTGCCCTTATTGACAACGATGTGGCCTCGGCCCTAGAGAAGGATACATCTTCTAAATTACTGTTCATCCTGCAATATGATCAAACTGCAGACAAAATTGCTAGCAACATAACTTGTCATTAAATAAATAAAAAACATTGTTATATTGACGTAAGAAACCAATCTGATGCATAAATTAAGTGGAAATAAAAACTTCAACATCTTTATAGCGATAAACAATTACCTAAGTGTCAGAATTTAATAGCAAATGATAAATTAATATTACTAGAAACTTTAACGATGCATTAAAGTAAGATAATTTAAATAAAGAATAACTTTATGAAGGTCGATCTGAACTTCTGTCTCTAAAGGTACAATTCCGTGCATCGCGGCCAATCGCAGCCGCGCGCGTCTGTCGCGTGCGGCTGTTGCACGCCGCTGATGCGACAATAGTCAGAGTATGAAAATGTATGGCACCGCTTCCGAAGTCGGCCGCGCGCGTCTGTCGCAGTCCTCGGAAACGGCGCCATACATTCTCATACTTTGACTATGGTCTCACGCGACAGATCGCGCGCGGCCGGGTTTTCAATAGTCAAATAACTTTTACCTGAGTAAAAGTTATGTGACTATTGAAAAATCAAAGTTGCCTGCTGTGTCCGTTTCACCACTTCATCATCTTCCTGTCCTTATCCCATGTTACTTGGGGTTGGTGCCACATGTTTTTTCTTTCATTCTGTCCTGTCAGCCGCCACGCTTTCACTAACTCTCTTTTCTTTTATATCGCTCCTCACACAATCCATCCATCTTTTCTTTGGCCCTCTCTTCATCCATCCACATTTATATTTCTGTTTCGCCACTTACTTACTTCTTCAGAGCCGCAAAACGGATTTTGATAACGTTTACTACCAGTGGCGTAGCTAGACTCAGAGGGAAAAAAAAAATTTTGGGTGCCCCATTTTTAGGGGTATTGTTTTTAAAACAAAATAGGCCTTACTAACTCAGAACTGTCTTGGTAGGCCACGAAGGAGATGGCGCGACTAAATGTATAGCTTTGCATTCACATGTCAGGGCCCTTGTAACCCGGGGGCGCCGTATCTTTGATACGCCTGATACGGCGGTAGCTACGCCCCTGTTTACTACAGTACCGTATAAATAGCGATAAATGAGAAAAGTGTATATAAATTGCACCTATGCTGGCACGGGACGCTTGCAGCTACAACTACTTTGTATTGTGTGTACTGAAGAGGTGAAATAGAAGGTTTTTTTGTCCAATATTCGGTATTTTTTATAATGCAATAAATTCAACATTTCAAATGTGAAGTGCTTTATTTCAATACAATGTTCGAAATGACGTTGTATTATAAAATATAGATAATGTATTACACACTTTTACAGGCTTAAATGTGATTTATAACTATAACTTTTTTATGAAATTACGTCAAGTTTAGTAAAAAACTGATCTTTGACATCCTGTGACTCCATCGCAAATCAATTTATTTTTTTATAAAACTTGTTCATTTATATTCCTCTGTCAAATTGTGAGGCGCCACTTATTTATTTATCTTCAATCATAAAGGCAAAAAACGTGTTTAAAAAATATTGTGTTTTTCTTATTTTTAAATGTTAGTCTGTGGTACAAGTAGATATCCGTCTGAAAACTCTGATATCCTGTGACTTTCCTGGTCATTTTATGGCGGGCTTCAATAACGTTTCTACCTTTAACAAACTGTCAAATTGGCTACCAACAGTAGCTGAAACATGTTTGCCTTTCAAACATGACGTTTCAGCTACTGTTTATAGCTAATGTTTTGGAACATTTTCATTTGTCAAACATTGGATTGGAATTATATTAAAGTTGGTTTAATGACACTTAAATATTAATATAATTATCCTGGTCGAATTGAGAACCCCCTCAGTTTTTCAACGGCTAAAATATAGCAAAATGTTACTCTTAACAAAACATCTAAGCAGTAAATCAAGAATCTTATTAATTTTAATATTATAAACACTAATAAATCCAAGTACCTATCAACAGTTAAATCCACTCATCTGCACTTTTGCGTCATCCATGGAAAATTCTAAATTGAATGTTGGTATCACTGACGCAGCTCTGACGTACACACATACGAACCGGTTCGAAACGAGTCATTATTGGACATGATCCTTTCAAGAAAAAAGCTAATCTTAAGTTACATTAGTTCACCAAGCAAAAAGTTTAAGTGATTAGTGGTATTTTTTTTATTGTTGGCATGTATTGTTTTTGCGGTGTATTACTGGTTAAAATATTGGGAAATGGTGAATTGAATTGCAGTTTCAAATTTGATTAACTTGATATTAAGCAATTTTGTTAAATAAATAGTATCTACTATTCAATTTTAAATATGCTTTTTTGTTTAAAAATAACTAGTACTACAAAATTTGGACGAAAAAGTTCCATGTGAGCGATTGTCGAAATGCCAAAATATAAGGGATCCCATACATTTTACAAGCTTTTATTTAGTTGTCACGTTGTCAGTCTGTAAACAATATTTCAAGTTAAATTGAACACACTTCCCGATTTTCGATTAAGCTGAAATTTTGAAGTGTACGACTAAACGCCGACAGACACTACGCCGACAGACTGAACACCGACAAGAGTCCTGTAAGCATAGTGTCTGTCGGCGTTTAGTCGTACACTGGAAATTTTGCACGCATATGTATATCGCGTGACCAGTTCAACGTCGGTCAAAGCAGGTGCTTCTTTTCATTGTAGGAAGTAGCGATGTAGCGAGTACGCAAGCCCAGATTGATTAATATAAAAGGCGAGTACTCAAGCCAAGATGAAATATTTTAGAGCCGATGGTAAATTCCAAATTAAATACAACAGGCAAGTACCAATGTCACGGGCCTGCGGACGGCGAGCGTTGGGTAGCTCCCTCCGATCACAACCAGGCTCGGGTCGATGGCGCGTTTTGTTCCACGCTCGCCTCATAGAGATGTCAGTATAGAAGATGGGGGCCGTTAGGGCTAGAGCCTGCCAGGGTTGCGGAATTTGTTCGAAAGAGTCACCGCGGCCCTGGAACGCAAAGGGCTATAGAAGGAGCACGGATAGGTTTTAGTCTGTAAGAGTCTGACACGCCCTTCTCACGCTCCACCCAGAGCGGAAGAAGTCATTTGATGATATCCCATGTTAAAAAAAAGTACCAATGTCAAAACAAGATTAAATTTAAAAGGCAAGAGACGATGTCAAATTCCTTTTAATTCAAGAATAATGCATTTCCCTGATTTATTCCTTCAAATGTTTACAAAATTTACTTGCGTACCAAACTTTAAGGTTTTACTGTCGCGGGAAACAAAAAAAAAACTCACGATTTCCGACCCTGATTTCATAATTTTTCATCAAGAACAATGCATTTCCCTGATTTCCTTCAAATGTTCTCAAAAGTTGCTTGCATATCAAATTTGAAGTTTTTACTGTCGTGGGAAACAAATAAAATAAAAATTATTAGCTCTTGAGGACCAACCTTGATTTCAACCTTGTATCTTTAAAAAAATGCCTTTTCCGATTTTTCCTTCAATTGTAGCCTATGACCTATCTTCACACCAAATGTGAAGTTTCTAGCATGACTGGAAGTGCCCCATAATTATGATGAGTTAGTGAGTCAGTAGGAAAATCTTCACTTTTTGGTCCCCTGTATCTCATCAACGGTTTATCCGAATATTTTGAAACTTTTCAGTAATCTTTAACTAGGTAATAATAATAATTTTCCAAGTTTCATTAACTTGTGATTATAACAAGCACAGTTATAAAGGGGGTAAAGACAGGTCGAAACGTTTCGTGTAATATGCACACTGCGTTTACTAGGCCTGAACTTGGCCGGACGCACTACCACCGTGTGCCTAGATTTAACAATTAATACTAAAAGTATTATTCTATTTATATCTTTTAACGCCCTAGTCTTTCATAATCACAACTCTGTTATTTTATCTCACCTTAACTTGAATCACGTGAGGGTACGCCTTCGGCACAGTATAAATATGAACAGTACGGAAACTAAGGCTTGTTGATAAAATAATTACCTGCGCTCCATTGAAGCAATAGGGTTGTAACTTTGTTTTTTTTTTTTTTACTAAAACATTTTAGTTCCGTAGTGACCAAACAATCGTATTGAAAAAAACTAGCTTATAAATACTAATCTCATGGCGTCGGTTAATCTCAGCAAAAGACGGTATAAAACACGAAAAACAGTTTAATATTAACACATAACAAACAGCCAGGCATTTTTAAAAAGATCGTGGAGATAAACCTATTTGTGTCTTGACGCGGCACTCAATACTGACAGCACCACGGCAACTGCTTAGGGGTCTCGTCGATGCGCATGTTTGTCTGAGTGTGTCGTTTCGAGCATTTGTAGGTAGTTTCTGTACTGTTCATATTTATACTGTGCCTTCGGACTTCCCGACGCGATGACCTTAGCAAGCGGCAATTTCCACGCACACAGATAATATGTAAAAATAATATACAACATTATGCACTATGTTGGAATGTCTTTCAATACTGAGAAAAAGTAGTTTTGTAGCGTTGTTGTGACCTGTGTTGTTTGATTTCATAGTATTTCCTCTACTCTCTAAACTCTAACATTCACAGATTAGGGTTTTGTCCTAGTATAGTCCATTTGTGAACCATGAAGATTTATATAATAAACTAGCGGTCCCAACGAACGATGTCCTGTCCGAACGTTTGCTTTGTGTATGACGAAAAATTATAGAAATCGATTGGAGCGCCACCTACCGGATCCAATTGTGAATCTAAACCATTCTCGCATCTACTGAAACACACACAAAAAAAATCATCAACATCGGTTTAGCCGTTTAAGAGGAGTTCAGTGACATACACACGTACACAAGAAATATATATATTAAGATAAATAAATAATATCCTGGGACAACTCACACACGGTCTACCGATCCCAAACTAGGCAGAGCCTGTACTATGGCAACCAGACAACTGAAAAACAAACTTATATATTTCTAAATACATTATACATATTATAGAGAAATAACACCCAGACAAAGAAAAAATGATCATGCTCATCACACAAAGATTTGTCCTGGGTGGGAATCGAACCCACGACCTCCGGTTTAGCAGTCAGGGTCACTAACCACTTGACCGACAGGCCAATTTATGTCTTTTGAAGAAAGTAGTATAACGATTTGACTGGACTAGCTAGACAACAATGAGGAATATCAAAAAATACCGAAAGTAGTCTCGAGCACGATTTCGATACAGGGTGAATTTTTAAATAAAAATCTGGTTTTCCTACAACCGGTTCTTTTTTTAAATACAATATTGCAGTTTTTGTTTTCATCAAAATTGAACTCGAGACTCCTTTCAGTGTTTTTCGATATTCATCATAGTTTTGGATATGGACCTCCACTTGTATAAGAGGCTCAACCATCCAATGAACAATATCAAAGAAGGAAAATTGTGGTATTGCGGGATTGTGAGAAAACAAAAAAAACGGCAGGGAAATAGGAGAATAAAAGGACTTTGAATAGTCCGCATAAAGCACTCAAACCGCCAGACAATCAATCCGTAATAAAACGACTGCGTTATGAAAATATTAACTACTTCATTCCATTAGTATAAAATGGCGAAAGATAATACCCTTCACTTAAAGTTCCATAGTTATGAAAGGAATTTGTCAGCGAAGTTTCCAGAACGGATGTCTCAATTTAACTGTTATTTTCACAAACTCTTTCAGCTAACTTAAACATTTCCAGTTTAAGATTACTTCAGAGTTTCAGGAACCTTCAAAGTTTTCACAAGAAGAGTAGGTTTATGGTAAGTTAATTTATATGAACCAAAACTTTTAGGATGTAAGATTCAAGGAATAGCAAACTATTACCTGAATCTTATATTTTGATACTGATTACTTAAGTCAGGCAAATATAAAACACGAGCGGACGTCACGCGGTTTCACCCAAGTTGTTCCCGTTCCCGTGGGAGTACGGGGATAAAATATAGCCTATGTTACTCGCTGATAATGTAGCTATCGATTGCTGAAAGAATTTTTCAAATCAGTCCAGTAGTTTTTAAGTTTATTCGTTACATACAAAAATACAAATCTTTCCTTTTTATAATATTAGTATAGATAGTACTACTAGCTATTTTCCGAGCACTTCGTACGCGCATATCCTGTTTTTTTCCCGTTCCCTTAGGGCTTTTTTATTCCTGTACAGCTTGTAGCATTCCTCATGAATGTGGCTACCATATGCAAAAAAAAATTCAAAATTCGAAGGGTAGTTCCAGAGATTAGCGCGTTCAAACAAACAAACTCTTCAGCTTTATTAAAGTAGTATAGATTATGGGGAATACCGGCCTAATAGAATCGATGACTTTTGACATCAACCAACCAGCTTGGCCCGTGTGGAATGACCAATTCCCTGTCACAGGGTGGAGGTACGAGAGCAGTGGGAACGTACTAGTAATAGGTCAAAGTCAAAGTCAAATCATTTATTTCAATTTAAAGGCACCTTTGAACGTCAAGATTTACAGTAAAGAAAAGTGAATAGTTGATTAGGCAGATTATGTATTTGATTTGCGTGACATAACTCAGAAGTCGCGTAAAGTCGCAATCAAGCAAGCCTTTACCCATCTTTAAAAAAAGGAGAAATTAATAAAATAAAGTCACACCAATGACACAAATAAATCAACCTTGTGTTAATCGATAATGATAATACACTATTTTTATCCAGTAAATGTCTTTTGAACTTATATGGGAAGAAGATTAATATGACACTGATATTTATGGTCTTAACCACGCCTTGGCCTTGACACCGTTTGGTAATGGTCCCCTATGGTATAAGAATTATGAAATTGATGCGATCGGGCTCTTCTGCGACCATAATTGGGCGGATGTACAGGTATTTTAAGTAGATGCAATGTAACTACTGGTTTTTAACATGTAATTATTTATTGAAGGTCGTACAGAATTACTTTTTTGGCGTGTGGTCTGATAATTTTAAAGGCTTGGTTGTATCTTGATTATTTTCAAGGTGTATTGGTCATGAAATCAGGAACCCCTTGATAAAAGTACCTAGCCCCTGGCTATATTATTTTATTTCGTAAACGATCTTAAGGGTACAAAGTTACATGGAATATAAATTACATCTGGTCATCGATTACAGCTTGAAGAAGTAAGCAATAAATTCGTACAGTAGAATATTTTAATTCAGCCCTGTGATGGACATCCGAGTTTGCAATGCACGTCACCCGACACGGTAGCCGGTTCCATTTATTATCATGATAAAAAAATATATATATTAGGAAATTAAAACAGAGAGACGACTAGAGAGAAGGACTATGTCAGTAACTATGGAGTTTCTTGTCCATTCTTCTCCATAAGAATCTACCTTTCGGAATGGCCAGTAGAGTCACTTTATTAATGTAATATTATTATTTTACAGAACTGTAAATTATGACGTTCAAAAGTGCCGTTTAATGGCCTAATTGAAATAAACATTTTGACTTTGACTTTGGACTGAAGAAACGTAAAAGATGACAGGAGGTCACTGGACAGCCCAAGATAGCGAAAAGTGGAAAAAATTTAAGGAGGCCCTAACTAAAATGTTGGTGTCGGGCAAAGAATTATTGGGATTTCCTGGAATTTCTTAGTCAGATTTTGGGCCTTTTTTCTGAGTAGCCTGGCCTGATATGGAAGGTCTGTTTAACCGGACTTGCCTTAATATAAATATTAAAGCCTCCAGCCCGAGCTTATTAAAAAAACTTACAAACTAAGTGACTACACGCTAAAGGCACCCCCTGTGTGGTACAAGCCTCGGCTTAGGGCGTCACTGGGGGCAGGATAGCTAGGGACGGGCTGGATCGAACTGCCATAATCACCATGTTTGGCAGGCGGGTTAGTGATCGCAGTGTAGCTGTTGCTAAGTAGTCGCCTCTTTCGACACCCACAGGAAGTGATGGGATGGTGCTTGGGATGATTGGGATGGGATGATTCTTTTACGTCCAACACCGTACAGAACGTTGTGTTATGTTAGGACAACTCAAACTATTAATGATAAACCACTAATTAATACCATGTAATCTACCTCTATGGCACAATGATCAACAGATTACTTAGGTTAGGAAATACAATACCTCAACGTTACCTTGACTCAATCCATGCGGAAACATAATGGAAATTATTAGCAAACAATGCGATTATATATATTTATATTCAGAATTTTATAAGAGCCATGATTATATTGACAATGAACTTCAACTAGTTAGTAGCTAGTAATAGAGTTAGAACTTCAAACCGCTGTTTCCAATATGTAAAAAGCGGTTTGAAGAGATTAACAAGACTAATTTATTACTGGGCTATACCAGGCGGACGGCGAGCGGTGGGTGGCTCGCTGGCCAATCACAACCAGGGGGGCCACTCTCTTATATACGGAGTAGAATACGCCCGCAACTAAGCCCGAAACTACGGACTTCGGGCTTAGAGAGTAGCCCCCCAGGCCCGGGTCGATGGCGCGTTGTATTCCAAGCGCGCCTCATAGAGGTGTCAGCATAAGAGACGGGGCCCACTAAGGCCAGAGCCTGTAAGGGTTACGGAATTCGTTCGAAAGAGTCACCGCGGCCTTGGAATG